>JAOWBW010001289.1:363941-402906 GCA_026119855.1 Campanula takesimana | reverse complement strand
TGACATAACTAATATGAGATATATGTACGACATAGACCATGACATAAATCTCATAGAGCGGGTCATGTCCAGTACCTTGTTCCAAACAAGTACCCATAAATCTAACATGATCATCCCATGACCATTTAGCCTTTATACTAGTGCTTAACAAGTACTAGGGACGGGGATTATTATTAGTAAACATGAACAACAATAATAATCAAAACATCTCTTTATTGATATGAAATAAATGATAACAATTACAACGTTTATTAAATGTGCCTAGGGCACCACTACCAACAATCTCCCACTTGCCCTAGGCCCAATCTCCCATGTATCTAATACCCATGGACCTAACATGACCATCATGTTTAGCTTGTGGAATCCCTTTGTTAGCGGGTCGCAACATTGTCATCAGTAGGTACTCTGCATATATTTACGTCCCCTATCAACGATCTCTCGAATGATATGAAAACGCCTAAATATGTGTTTGGATTTCTGATGTGCTCTTGGTTCCTTTGCTTGAGCAATAGCACCATTATTATCGCAATAAAGGTCTATTGGATTAGCAATGCTAGGAACCACTTCAAGTTCAGTTATGAACTTCTTAATCCAAACAGCTTCTTTTGCAGCATCCGATGCAGCAATATACTCAGCTTCTGTTGTAGAATCAGCGGTTGTACTTTGCTTGGAACTCTTCCAGCTTACAGCTCCACCATTTAACATAAACACAAAACCCGATTGCGATCGGCTATCATCTTTGTCAGTTTGGAAGCTTGCATCCGTGTAAGCATTTACAACGAGATCATCTTCCATTCCTCCATAGACCAAAAACGAGTCTTTAGTCCTTCTCAAGTACTTAAGAATCGCTTTTACGGCTATCCAGTGATTTTCGCCAGGGTCGGATTGGTATCTACTTGTCATGCTTAAGGATAAGATACATCCGGCCTAGTACAATCATGGCATACATGATGGACCCAATTGCCGAAGCATATGGAACATCATTCATTTTCTCACGCTCATCTTTTGTCTTAGGACATTGAGTCTTGCTTTAGAGAAACTCCATGTAACACGGGCAAGGTTCCTCTCTTAGATTTTCCATACGGAATCTTCTAATGACCTTGTCAATGTATGTATGTACTTTGGCTTAAACCAAGTAGCCTCCTTGATCTATCTCTATAGATCTTAATGCCAAGAATATATGCGGCTTCACCCATATCTTTCATTGTGAGCACTTTCCTAACCAAGTCTTCACAGACTGAAGTGTAGGAATGTCGTTTCCAATGAGCAATATGTCATCCACATATAAAATAAGGAATAGCACTATGCTCCCACTAATCTTCTTGTATACACAAGGCTCATCTTCGTTCTTGATGAAACCAAACTCTTTGACCGATTCATCAAAACGGAGATTCCAACTCCTAGAAGCTTGCTTCAATCCATAGATGGATCTCTGCAATTTGCATACCTTAGAATCTTGTTCAAAACCTTCTGGTTGTGTCATATACACATCCTCTTGGAGTTTTCCATTTAGGAAAGCGGTTTTGACGTCCATCTGCCATATTTCATAGTCATGATATGCAGCAATGGCAAGCAAAAATTCTATAGACTTGATCATTGCTACGGGTGAAAAGGTATCATCATAGTCAATACCATGAAACTTGCCTATAACCCTTCGCTACAAGCCTAGCTTTGTAAGTATGACACCTTCCCATCCATGTCAGTCTTCTCTTGAAGACCCATTTGCATCCTATGGTTTTTACACCTTCGGGTGCATCAATCAAATTCCAAACTTGATTGTCTTGCATGGATTGCAATTCGGATTCCATGGCTCCAAGCCACTTGTCCGAATCAGGAGAAGACATCGCCTCTTGGTAGGTTGACGGTTCATCATTCTCAATGATTTCTACCTCATTACTATCCGTTACGAGAAATCCATATCTCTCGGGCTCGGATCATAACCTACTAGATCTGCGAGATGTGTGTATTTTGAACAGTTCCACAAACTCCTTGTGGTTCTTGTTCTTGTTCCACTATTGGTTCAATGTTATTTTCTGGGTCTCGAATTTCTTCAAGATTTATTTTACTCCCACTGATTTCTTTGGAGAGAAACTCTTTCTCTAGAAAGACACCAGTTCGGGCAACAAACACTTTGTTGTCCTCTCGGTTGTAAAAGTAATATCCTTTAGTTTCCTTAGGATATCCCACGAAAATACTTTATCAGATTTGTGTGCAAGTTTGTCTGAGGTAAGTCTTTTGACAAAAACTTCACAACCCCAAATCTTCATGAAAGATAGACAAGGCTTCTTTCCGCTCCACATCTCATATGGAGTCTTTTGAACCGATTTAGTTGGAACACGATTTTTATTTAGTGTGAAAGCAGCGGTTTCTAGAGCGTAACCCCAAAAGATATTGGAAGATCAACTTGACTCATCATTGATCGAACCATGTCTAACAAAGTCGATTCCTCTCTCGGACACACCATTCCATTGTGGTGTTCCGGGTGGAGTCAATTGTGAAACTATTCCACAATTCTTTAGATGATCATCAAATTCTTGACTTAAGTATTCACCACCACGATCTGATCGAAGTGCCTTTAATACTTTTGCCAAGTGTTTTTCTACTTCATTTTGAAATATTCTAAATATCTCAAATGCTTCACTCTTATGTTTCATTAGGTAAACATACCCAAATCTACTATAATCATCAGTGAAGGTTATGAAGTATTGAAATCCTCCCCTAGCATTGCTACTTAATGGTCCGCATACATCGGAAGTATCAACCCAATAAGTCGCTTGCCCTTTCACCCAACTTGGTAAAAGGTGTCTTAGTCATTTTTCCAAGAAGACACGACCACAAGTATCATATGACTCTAAGTCACATGAACCCAAAAGTCCATCCCCAGGAGTTTTGAGATACGCTTCTCATTAATATGACCAAGACGGCAATGCCACAAATAAGTATGATTTACATCATTAGGTTTAGATTTCTTATTTACATGATAGACATTATTTTCATTCTTGACATCCAAGATATAAAGGCAATAAATGAATTAGCAATACCATAAAGCACATCATTTAAATAAATAGAAATTTCTTATTCTCAATAAGGAACTTAAAACCTTCATTATCCAAACAAGAAATTGAATAATATTTCTGCTTAAATCCGGAACATAATAACAATTGTTCAAAACAAGAATTAATCAGGAAGGTAAAGTGACTTCATAAGTCCCTACGGCTAAGCAGCAACTCTTGCTCCATTTCCCACACGTAGATCTACTTCACCTTCTTTAAGCAGTCTCCTATTCTTTAGTCCTTGCACATTTAGAAAATGTGAGAACCACATCCGGTATCCAATACCCAGAATCAGTGGTAGAAAGGAGAATATCTATCATATAGATACCTGAAGTCGACGCAGCCTTGCTGCTCTTTCTTCTTCTTTTGCTCTTCCAAGAAAGCCTTGCAATTACGTTTCCAATGACCCATTCTTGACAATGGAAACAAATTGCATCTTTTGTGTATCGGGTTTTGCCTCAGAAGCCTTGGCAACCTTTGCCTTGCTTATCTTGGGTTTGACAACGTTTGCCTTACCCTTGCCTTTGGCACCAGGCTCTTCCCATCATGAACCAAGAGCACGGGAGACCTTCTCCACAATCTTCATCTCTGCAGTCTTGAGCATCCCATGCAACTCAGAGAGATTCTTATCCATTCCATGCATGTTATAATTCATCACAAACTGATTATAACTTTTAGCAATGAATTAAAGAATGAGATCTGTGGCTAGCTCCAATGGGATTGGATGCCAAGTTTCTCAGGGTGCTCACATAACCTTTCATTTTAAGAAAGTGAGGACTCACTTGTTGCCCTTCATTCATTTTACAAGTAGTGAATGCAACAATGCCTCTTGGTTTCTGTTGCGAGAGATCCAGCATCTATTATTTTAGCATTTCCTAATATTTGCTTAGGATTCGTATGGTTGTAGAGACTTCGGCGCCTCTATGACATACGCATCCTAGATCGATCGAGATTGGCAGAAGCCTCGGCGTTTCTGTTTGCGAGAGATCCAGCATCTATTATTTTAGACTTCCTAATACTTATTTGGCTTAGGATTCGTATGGTTGTAGAGACTTCGGCGCCTCTATGACATACGCATCCTAGATCGATCGCGATTGGCAGAAGCCTCGGCGTTTCTGTTTGCGAGAGATCCAGCATCTATTATTTTAGCGCCATTGGCAGGAACCCGGAGCGGTTCCTGATGCGTTACCCCAGCGCTTATGATTCCATCCTGGATTATTTAGCGACGTAGTCTTATTGTCCCATTTTCCTCTTACCTCATTTCCCCAAATGATTTCATTGCTTACGAATGTTCGTTCTTCATACAGGATAGTGTCGTCGGTTTATTATCCTAGAAGAAGTGATGTCTCGTTATTCCCCAACATCTTTGAACTACGACCGCTTGATTCCTCTGAGGATACATAGGAAACCTGAAAAGGTTCAGCCACCCGACCGACGGGTCATCTATCATCCCCATCAGGTGCATTTTCCCCAGCAGAAGACTTTGCTCCCCATCAGAGGACAGTCATTCCCAATTTCCCATCAGATTGAACTACGTTTGGCTGATTCCCCCGCGGATACGTAGGTCGCCTGCCAAGGTTCAGCCGTTCCCTTACTTTCCTCTGTTTTGAAACTCATGTTTCAGAACGGTTCCTATTTTTATCGTCGACCCTCCATTGCCTTGCAAGAAGCGTCGCCGAGGGGCTATGTAGTACCGACCTGAAAATGAGTTTATTAGGACTTTCCCAAAAATACAAGGACTTTATAGGAATTAGAAATCTTGCAAAGGACTTGTCCAGGATTCGAAATACTCATTTATGACAAAATCTATCAAAATAGGTAATTTATGGTTTCCTTTAAAACCATGCAGAAACCCTAGCTGAAAATCACGTAAGCCTGCATCCTTGCGGCCACGCGGCCAACCTTGCCGCGCGTCTACCTTGCCACGCGGCCACTCTTGTCACCGCTTAAGTCATGGCCAGGCGGCCAACCTTGCTCGGATGATTTCCTGACCATCAGATTTCCCCTCAGTACTATATAAACTATCAAGCCATTGGTTTAGGATCCGATTTTGAGAGCTTTAAGCCGAGTTTTAGAGTTCTTAAATACAATTTTCTCCTAATTAAGCATTCAAACACTCAAGGAGATCAAAGGTTTATTTCTTGCCAACATAGTAAGTTTTCTAACTTTTTTCTTCATGTTCTTGCATCATTTTTAATGTAGATCTTTTAATTCATGTTCATACATGTTTATTCATATGCTTTGCATGTTCATCATATGTTCATATATTTTCTTTATATGTTCATCGTGTTCATAGATTAAAACCTTATTTATGCTATATTTAGGGTTGCGATCTTCATGTTTGCATGTTATTTCATAGCCATGATGATCTAGGGTTCATCAACCCAAGGATGATCTTGGAACTATTTCTAAACCCTAAACTTTAGTAATTACTCCCATGGTCAATAATCCTCCATGATGAATGTGATGAATGTTCATTAAGATCTTATGAGGGCATAGTCATTATTCTAGGATGTGATCATCCTGCATGTTTCTTTATCATCCCTCTTCATTATGCGCATGATCCCTATTCAGCTCTCCACATTCTATTATGTGCGAAATACGCGGACTGAGCTTCTCACATGAGAGGAACGTAGGCAACTTCGGATCCGGTCTAAATCACTAACACACTACTAACACATTCATCATGATAGAAAGACTATTCTTCATTCGGCAATAGGAGTGATAACTCCAATATTCTTCTCTGTTGTAATTTGACCCCCGAACCCATTAACATGCTTTTTCTCAATGTTTTGGCTATAATTAAAACGGCATGGCGGACTCTCATATTTTAAGTTACTATGAATATCCCAAATTCAAACACATGTATTCATAGAAGCCGCGTGCCCTATAGGACCCTCGCCCGGGATAGTCCGTCCTTAGGAGCGTGCAATACTGGTGAAAAACGAGGGGTCTATAGGCATAGTGATGGCCTCCACTGATCCAGGATTATAGAATAGTTGCGAAAAAGAAGAGCGATCTTTTCCAACCAGTTAGGAATAAATCTGTTTTAAGTAAACGTGAACATAATTAATCAATAATATAAACCTTCATGTTGCATGAGCCTAAAGCCTGTTTGCCCCAAACACCGACCCGAGCCCATACCTGAGTCTGAAATGAACCTCCTTCTTTCGCAGCGCATAAAAAGTGGGTCAGAGTTCCGGGTCATCGCCTGATTAGTGCCGAGTCGGACAGTTCATCGACAGCTTCATTGAGTTTTTCCCAAATGACTAGCCCGGCAGGAAGTAGTAGTGGGGGTGACAATGCCACAGATCCGAACGGTCTTACCAGGGAAGAGTTGGTACAGGCTTTAGAGGCCGCCAGGGCCCGGGAAGAGAATGACAGAAAACGCCTCGAGGATATGCAGAATAGGGTAACGGAGATCATGAGACAGAAAGGGGTAGCCCTCGTGTTTGAAAATGACGGAGGCTTTGTGGAAATCACTGACGAAGAAGGAATTGAGAATGTGCCGCCTCAAGGGTACAGTCGGGTCCCGCCCCCTAAACTTACCCAAATGTGGGGACCTCACGTCCCACATTCCAAACCACCACTCACCAAAATGTGCCCATCACTCATGTTCCCCTTGTCCCACCGGGGGTTGCTTCCATGTACTCACCGGGGTTCAATCTATATGACACGGTCCCAAACAGTCAAGCACCCTTGGCCCCATCTACTGCCGGCTTCCGCCTCCGGCCCTGCCAACCATCTCTAGAGAAGTGCCTTACCCACTCTACTACCCGATGGCACAAACATCCAAAACTACCCCACCACATATCCCAACAAGCAACCTGGCGCCAGGGTATGTCTACACCCACTTGCCACCTACAAATCCTCCTCCTATAGTCCCCTCCACCACTTCACCTCCCAACGCAGTGCCATTGACAAGTCAAATCATGGGATCCGTCAACTCCAACCCCATGTGGACCCTCAAGTGGGATGGATAGTTGAGAAGCTGAAACAAATGGAGGAAAGGTTCGAGGGAATGAACGAGAAGAAGTTCACCTCGGGAGTCACGGACCCCGATAAGGTCGTCCCTCTCCCTCATCGATTCAAAATGCCAGAAATTGACAAATTTGACAGGACCGCCTGTCCCCAGACTCACCTCAACGCCTACACCTTGGCGATGAGGGCGAAGGGTTGCACCGTGCAGCAAATGGCTGATCACTTTCAGTTGTCCTTAAGGGGAAATGCACTCAAATGGTTCTTCAACTTAAAGGATGAGTCTCGAACCACATGGGACCGGATTAAGGAAGCATTCCTCACCAAGTACCGTTCTAACTTGGAGTGGGAAACCAATCGTACCGATTTGCAAAGCACACTGCAAAAGACCGAAGAGCCAACAGTGAGTTTTACAAAAGATAGAACTACAAATTGGGAGAAATTTCTAATCCTCCCACCGAGGATAAACAGTTGGATATATTTCAGTCATGCCTGAAACCCCAACTGCGAGCTTTGATCAGCTATCACTTCTACCCCAATCTCCGAGCCATGGTAACCGCAGGATCCAAATTTGAGAAGGCTCTCAATGAGCAGTCTCCGGCCCAAAATAGCGAACTCCTATAGGTACCGCCCTCCGACCACCGGTAAAGGAAAAGAAACCCTGGGAACGGTTAACAGCATCCAAGAAGGAAGCTCAAGGCAAGCCTCTCAAAAGGGTGGGACTGCAGAAAGGCGTCAGTATGTAAGGTTTGAGGATTTCGGAATGCCTATAAGTAAGGTGTTCGAAGGGTTAGTCAAGCAAGGCCTTGTAAAACCTTTGGTCAACTATCAGCCAAGGAATCCCGAGAAACCCCTTGACCAAAACAAAAGATGCGCCTTCCACAATTATCATGGCCACGATACCGATGATTGCTCCGTGATAAAACGCATCATCCTCGACCTCATTGACAAAGGGAAACTTGAACTCCCCCGTGGCCCGAGCGTGATTAATAACCCTTTCCCCAACAACCAAGGCATTAATATGATTGAGTTCGAGGAGCCTACACGTGTGAACCTTTTGGCAATCAATGTCCCAATGGCTCAGATTGGGGAAGAATGGAAGGAAGCTTTATGGGCATGTATGCAAGAGGGAGATATGAGATGCCCATCCGACTTTATGATCGCCAATGTGATGAGTGCAAGGGTACCCCACCAAAACGCCATGAATTGGTCGTAATAACACTCACCGAACATGATTTAACGTTTGAACAATGCATGGAGGAGATGGAAAAGTCCATTAAGAGTACGTTGGACAGCGAAAGCCAAGGCTCGAATGGGGGTAGCCTTTCCCATGATGATTGCTTCCATATCATTGAAGCATGTAGTTCATCTACGGGCAAGAGGACAATTAAACGAAACGGGTCCGAGGTCGCAAAGATCCCAGAAATGATTGACTATGAAGGGTATCTCACCCAAATGAAAGAAGCCGTTCGTTCTCTACCTCACAAGGAGCTCTGGATCCTATGTGAAAGTGATGATGATGAAGTATCCTCAAATGTGGCTCCTTGTGTTTTCTCCCCGAAATTGGAAGAAGAGGAATTTCCGGCCCTGGATGATTTCTTAGCTTTGCCACCACTATCTCCGCCACCGCCACTGTTTGACGGATCAGCGTTCCCAGATAATTATTGTTGCATGCTCACCCTGGAAAAGCTCCGTGAAACTGTGGGAGCCGGGAAGAGCCAGAACCACCACCCTATCTCCCTAGGAGAAATTTGTGGGTCAACATCCACCCCAAAACGAATGGTCACGGTAAATGAGTTAAGGAGGAGGCATGGCCGTACGGTACCCAAAACCCTCCGCCTATCGGAGATGAGATGATAAAAGTCGATGACTCCTTGGAAGTGAGTGTATTAACTCGATCAGGGCAAGTGCACACGGAGAACCCTAAGAAACCTCCACCACCGGAACACCGAGCGCCTCCCCTTCTTGTTGACGAGGCGAAACCCCCAGGTTCCGAAGAAGAGGATCCCATCTTAGCCTAACTTAAGAGGACACAAGCTAACATATCTTTGTGGTCCCTCCTTACTTCCTCCTACCCTCATAAGCTCAAGTTGGAGGAATGCTTGGCCCACACTATGGTACCCACCACAGCTACCCCCGAGGAAGCCGTGCAAATGATCGGAAGTGCTCAGTACGGAAATATCATCTCATTCACAGATTTGGATTTGCCAAAGTTTGGGGCTAGCCATAACGAGGCCCTTTACATCACGGTACAATTGGATGATCGCCGCCTCCCTCGGGTTCTGGTCGATAACGACTCCGCCATGAATGTTCTCCCCGCTAAGATGATGGATCTACTTGGCCTTGAGACCACCGACCTAAAGCCTTCCGTGATCACTGTCAAAGCTTATGATTCCACGGCCCGCTCAGTCTTAGGGGTGGCCACTTTGAACCTTTGGTTTGGGAAACAAATGATGCCGATCGACTTCCAAGTGCTTGACATCCCCATATCCTTCACTGCCTTATTGGGACGCCCGTGGCTCCACAAAGTCAACGGGGTCACCTCCACTCTCCATCAATGTGTGAAATACGTGCAAGGGGGTAACTTAACAACTATTTATGGGGACAGTGTGACCACAGAAGGAACCAACACCAATGGGATTCCCATGTTAGAAATTAAGCATGAGGGAAGCGGCATGGTTTTGACCGGCTTCACAGAAGTACCACCCAAAACCCACATTTGTTGTGTAGATCTCACGCTCACCAAGGATAAGATTCCTCCTGCGATGAGAATGATGCGTCTGATGCGCTACCTCCCAGGGCTCGGACTAGGAAGGAAGCTCCAAGGGACTCACAAGATTGTTGAGATCAAAGAGCAAAACACGCTTCATGGGTTGGGATACAAACCCACCCCCGGAGACCTCAGGATGGATAAGGAAATGGCTCGGAAGAAAATCCAAGCCAGGGCTCAAGGGATTCCGTTTAAAACCCCTAACCTACGTCCTTATACCTTTGATATGAGCCGTTACTTTGTGAAGGGGGGAGTTCAAGTCGAACCCCCAGAGCCAAGGAGCCGATGATGACCAATTGGGATAAGTTGAAAGAGGATCTCAAAAGGTTCCGAGAGGTGGTGGCAAACCCCGTGAGGAGGGCATTTCTGGATACGCCCAAGATAAAAGATCCTACCGATACTACTTTCAGCCACGAATACACCTTCAAGGGGGTGCTCGAAATAGTAAGAGAGTTTGAAACCTTTTCTGTGACGGGAGCTAGAAAGGAAAGGGGATCCGTCTGGGGACAAAATGGCGGATACCAGTTTGAGGAGGTAGTTCCTAAGGACGCCGCCAAGGATGCTATGGGCAATGAGTGGAACGGTGTGGTAATGCAAAGAATGTTCGGAGAAGACTTGGTTGTACCTGACCTAATTGACTTCGAAAAGGAAATGATTGCCGTGATTGAGGGTGGACCTCTTCTAACCTTTTACCCACACACTCTTGCAAAGCCAACGGACATGCCTCTGAAAAATTGGGTAACCTTCTCTGGACCGGTGGCGAGCAAAGAAGAAATGACCGCGAAACTTAGACTGGTTCCTCGTCCCCTAGAGTCAAATGTCGTAGGATCCAATGTAGTTGAGTCTCCCCAATCTCTTGTCTTTGAATTCGAGTCTGTCTCCTCCGAGGGCCTCACGCCCGAGGATAATGAACTTGTAGCCAACATTGTATTCCCGTTTGCATTGAATGAAATGATAGACATTTCCGAGTATCCCCTCATTGCCAACTTATTAGATGATAAATTAACTAATAATCTGAAAATGGTTAATAATGAATCACCTAATAATGCAGACGCACTAAACGATCCAAACATTAAACAGTCATCAAAGTAGGTTGTTGATCGAGAGGAAAACCGTGCCCAAGCTGCCGAAGAGGTTTTGACTAAGGTGAATTTGAGAACCGAAAATGAGCCGAAGGAGACACAGATTGGGGAATACTTCAAAGGGGCCGAAAGGGAAGCTTTGGTTGAGCTACTCAAAGAGTATGTAGATGTGTTTGCATGGTCTTATAAGGATATGCCAGGGTTGGATGCTTCGATCGTGGAACACAGGATCCCCGTGGACCCCGAGGTGAAGCCCGTTAAGCAAAAACTTCGGCGGATCAAACCAGAATGGTCCCTGCAGGTCAAAGAAGAGATTGAGAAGTTGCTTCGGGTCGTCTTTATAAGAGTGATAGAATACCCCTCATGGCTCTCCAACATAGTAACGGTCACAAAGGCCAACGGAAAGGTTCGATGCTGCGTCGACTTTAGGGATCTCAACAAAGTGAGTCCCAAAGATGACTTTCCCCTCCCAAACATCGACATGCTTGTGGATACAACCTCTAGCTTTGAGTGTAAGTCTTTTGTGGATGGCTTCGCCGGATATAACCAGATTAAGATGGCAGAGGAGGACCAGGAAAAAACTGCCTTCACCACCCCATGGGGAACCTTTTGCTATACCGTGATGCCTTTCGGGTTGCGAAACGCTGGGGCTACCTACCAAAGAGCTGCGACCGCACTCTTCCACGACATGATCCATAAGGAAATAGAAGTGTATGTCGATGACATGATCGTGCATTCTAAGGGCTCTGACGGGCAACATTTGATAGACTTGAGAAAGTTTTTTGACAGGCTTAGGAAGCACTCCATGAGACTTAATCCGGCCAAGTGCACTTTTGGGGTTTCTCGTGGCAAGGTTTTGGAATAAATGGTCACCGAACGAGGCATCGAAATTGATCCTCAAAAGGTCAAGGCAATTATGGAAATGAGGCCGCCTCGCACCCAAACAGAGGTAAAAGCCTTCATGGGAAAGTTACAATACATCAGACGCTTCATAAACCAACTCACTCCCATTTGTGATCCCATCTTCAAACTCCTAAGAAAGAATACCGAGGTCAAATGGAACGGGGAGTGCCAAAAATCCTTCGACAAGATTAAGGCCTACATCATCCACCCGCCAATCCTATGCCCTCCGCACAAAGACAAGCCACTCTTGCTTTACCTAACGGTGACTGATGCGTCGATAGGAGCAATGTTGGCCCAAGAGAAGAAAGATTCAAAGGTGGAAAATGCCATCTACTTTGTGAGCCGTAAGCTACAAGGAAGCAAGCTCAACTACTCCCCAATTGAGAAGACTTGCGCAGGATTGGTATGGGTCGTGAGAAAGTTAAAACATTACATGCAGGCTCATCCGATACAACTTATTTCCAAAATAGACCCCATCAAATGCTTATTGGAAAAGCCATCTTTGTCTATGAGGCTTGCCAAATGGTCCTTCTTCTTAGCCGAGTACGATATCAGTTATGTGTCGAGAAAGGCAGTCAAAGGAAGGGTTCTGGCAGAACACTTGGCAGATTTCCCTAGTAATGAAGAAAGGGGGCCCGAACCAAAATTCCCAGATGAAGGAATCTTTACCCTCGAGGGAGGAAATAGGTGGCAATTGTTCTTCGACGGAGCGGCCAATAAAAAAGGAAACGGTATAGGATTGCTCTTGGTGAACCCAAAAGATGAGCACACCCCCATCGCCATCAAATTGAACTTTGATGTCACCAACAATGCCGCAGAATATGAGGCATGCATAGCCGGTTTGGAGGCAGCCTTGGAAAGGAATGTTAAGGAGCTGGAAGTATACGGCGATTCGGCCTTGATTATCAACCAAGTCTCGAACAAATGGAAAACACTGGATCCCGGTTTGCGAAAATATCATGCCTATATGGAAGAGCTCATAGCACAATTCCAAGAGGTCAGCTTCCATTACCTGCCGAGGGACCGGAACCGTTTCGCCGACGCCCTAGCAACTTTGGCTTCATTAGTGGAAATCCCCGAGGGAAAATTGATAAAACCATTCTGAGTCGGGAGAAAGGAAAGCCCAGCATACTGCTTCAAAATCGGAGCAATCCTGGAAGAGGTAAAGGAGCCATGGTACAACCAGATTTACCAATTCCTCAAAGAAGGAGAAGCTTCCTTCATGAATGAAAAGGGAGAGTATTTGCACGGGATCAAAGCCAAAGGTATGACGGCACTCAAGCGGTTGGCATCCAATTACGTCATCCTGGGGGACATCCTATACAAAAAAACGCCATCAGGGCCTTCTTCTTAGATGCATAAGTGGGGAAAGGGCAAAAGAACTCATGCAAGAAGTTCATGGTGGAGTGTGTGGTCCTCATATGAATGCAAGGGCATTAATACAAACCATTCTGTGGATGGGTTACTTCTGGATCTCAATGGAAACAGATTGCATGCAATTCGTAAGGAGGTATGATAAATGTCAGCGTTTCTCCAACCTCAACCACCTACCGCCTCATCATCTCTACTGCATGACTACACCATGGCCCTTCTCAACATGGGGCATAGATGTTATCGGGAAAATCTCCCCATCTGGTAGCAATGGTCACGAGTTTGTTTTGGTAGCCGTGGATTACTTCACAAAGTGGGTAGAGGCTAAGTCACACCGGGTCCTCACTTCCAAGAAGGTGGCGGGATTTATAAAAGAGAATATCATGTGCCGGTACGGGGTCCCGAACGAGGTCATTACCGACAACGGCTCGCACTTCGAGGGTGAATGCGATCGATTATTGGGAGAATTCTGAGTTACTCGTCACAAGTCCTCCCCATATAGACCACAGACCAATGGCGCGGTAGAAGCCGACAACAAAACGCTTGAGAGGATCATTAGAAAAATGGCAACACGGGGAAGAGATTTGCCCGAAAAGCTACACCTAGCTTTGTGGGGCTACCGGACTTCGGTCAGAACAGCCACAGGAGAAACTCCTTTTGCTTTGACGTACGGAATGGAAGCCATGCTCCCTGCAGAATTGGAAGTACCGTCACTAAGAATTTTGTTGGAAAATAAGATCCACGAGGTCGATTGGCTTCGAAGCTGACATGATGAGCTGGCCTTGTTGGACGAACATCGCCTGAGGGCCATGGAACACATCCGCGCCTACTAAGGGAGAATGGCGCGAGCCTTTGATAAGAAGGTAAAGCCCCGAGAGATTCGGGCAGGAGATTTAGTCCTTAAGGAAAAACCCCCGGGGAGGTCTAATCCCGATGGAAAATGGGAACCCGTGTGGATTGGTCCCTTTGTGGTACAAGAAGTCTTTTCAGGGGGCGCAATAAGGCTCGCAGACTTGGAAGGCAACCCCTTTATGCACCCAGTCAATGGTGATAAGCTCCGTCGTTACTTTGTTTATAAAAAAAAAAAGGGGGTGCTAAAAGAATATACCCACCTAGATTGAAAACCCATTTGGGCGGTCTAGAGAAAAAACAGGGTCGCATCCTAAAAATTTGTGGAGAAATGAACTATGATGACCTGAGCCCCTTAGATTTTCATTTGTAAAAGGGGAACGTAGGCAGCCAATCTTTGGTCCGGTCTAAAAAATAAATAAAAATCAAATTTGGACTTGAGCAAGAGCTCCATGGAATGCAAATTGGCTTCATAAGTAACCATTTCCATTACAGTTAAAACACTTCTTTGATGAGTTCAAGCACGGTCTACTCTCGACCCAACTAACATGCTTAAGACATAACTAAAATACCTAAGATAAACTAATGTGTCTGCAATGGCAATGGGTGGATACATGGAAATCACCGTTCTTCGTCCCTCCACTTCTTCTTTTGACTTCTTCGGGTCTTCTTTTTCTTCACCTCAAAGATTCAATTCCCCCTTTTCCATGATTAGAGGCTCTTCCAACGTCATCTACGAGCCCGGTCACCCTCAAAGCCGCATTGGCAGCAGCCCGAGACCGAAAATCCTCCATTCATGCCCCCGCCTTAGGCATCGCGGCCATCCTCTTGTCTGCCAAAACTCTGTAGTCCTCAACAATGTCTCTAGTAATGTTATGGCCACTCGCCACAGCTTCGGTCTCCCTTAGAACCCTGCTAGGACCATAAGTCTCACCAAGAATAGCCTCACGCCACTCCTCAATGAGCCTCTGAGTCTGTCCCATGGTCTGTTCATACCAGTCCAAGTACACCGTGGTCAAAACCATGCTAGCCGCTCGCCCAAGAAGTGCCCGAGCTGGAAAGAGGGAATAAGTCCACGACCGGGACAGGAATGAAACGGTGGAGGAATCCCACATAGACAGAGATGGAAGCCTCAAGTGCTCCGGGTTAACACCCGACCACTCCAACAGTGGAGTCTGCGGTAACCCAAACTGACAACGGACCAAAGAAGGGATATAATGAGATGAACCCAAGAGTCGTGGCACCCGAACAAAGGGGAATTATCTTGATACTCCCACACCGAGCCAATACGCCAATGGGGAACTAGCCAGCGTATCTCGGCAGTCGTGAGGCGAGCCATGTAAGCCTCCCAATCACTCTGATCTAGGTCCAAGATAATGCCTCTCAAAGAGTAAGACCAAGGATTGTGAGAGATAGGAGCCTCCGGAATGGCCATCAACCTCTCCCTCAACCACAAAGTAAGCAAGGCAGGGCTACCGCTGCGCATGAAACCATCCCCCAAAGCCAAGCGGTCCATACCGTGAAGGGTCTCGCCCAAGATCAAGGGGATAATATCCTTCCCCGCACGGCACTCCTCGAGGACACTCAATAAAACCCGATGGAAGGTGCCCTTGGAACTGACCATGTAGAAAAAAGCAAGGACGCATAAACCGAAGGCATTCCAAGAAGCCTCATCCGTGCGATCCATGAACTTCTCAGGGACATCTGAAATATCAATGAAAGTGTGATCAAGGACCATGCATTGGGCCTCTTCCAAAGAAATACCAAGAAGAGAAACCAACCTCTCAACATACATGGTGTCATCAACCGAAGGAAGAGCAATGACCTCCGTGTCCACGCCGCCCACCAAAGCCTTGAAATCCTCATAAGTAGGAGTGATCTCGTTGTAGGAGAAACAATAGACATGCCTCCTAACATCCCAAAAGGACGCAGCGGCTCTCAATAGCTCAAGATCCGGAATGAACTCCTTGAGAGACCAAAGGGATTGAAGGCCAAACATGGATTGGAAAGTTCCCTTGCGATTCCTCATGTGGGACCGCATCCAAAGCCTAAGGTTGCCCTCGAAACATTCTTGATGAATTTTGGACAATTTTGGTGGTTTCTCCATGAGAAAGGGTTCCATGGAAAAAGGATCTTTCGAAATGAAGAAGACGAACTGATTGATGAACTCAGGACTGTGGCATTTAAGTAGATGACCAGGCCTGAAACAAAATTGAATAAAAAAGGAGTACTTCCTTCCCGAGCCGTACGGCTACTTTAGCCCTATCAGAATTGATGATTTCTTGTTGAGAGTTAGCTTTGTGGTCCGACCCATTTAAAGCCCCTTCCCAACCAATGTCATAAATGCAACCGAAAAATGCCCTCCTTGGCTCATGCAACTTGAATTGAACCTAGAAAATTTAGGTTCCCAAAGTCACCACAGGCAGTCCTAGCGACGTAAGCCCAGCTTTGTGAAATTAAATATGGCTGTCCTCGACGTAAGCCCATATAATTTGGAATTTGATATGGTCTTTTGCTTAATGCTTATTATGGCCGTCCCTGACGTAAGCCCATTAGCTTAGACTTAGAATAGTCGTTATAGGATAGAGCCATTGTCCCGGCAGTCCTTAGAGGGACGTAAGACCAGTTTTCCCGTCAATCTCCCCAAAGATGGAGTTGACCCCGGTCAAGCTATGACTTAGAATAGTCGTTATAGGCTAGAGCCTTTGTCCCGGCAGTCCCTTTGTCCCGGCAGTCCTTAGAGGGACGTAAGACCAGTTTTCCCGTCAATCTCCCCAAAGATGGAGTTGACCCCGGTCAAGCTATGACTTAGAATAGTCGTTATAGGCTAGAGCCTTTGTCCCGGTAGTCTTTAGAGGGACGTAAGACCAGTTTTCCCGTCAATCTCCCCAAAGATGGAGTTGACCCCGGTCAAGCTTAGACTTAGAATAGTCGTTATAGGCTAGAGCCTTTGTCCCGGCAGTCCTTAGAGGGACGTAAGACCAGTTTTCCCGTCAATCTCCCCAAAGATGGAGTTGACCCCGGTCAAGCTTGGACTTAGAATAGTCACCATAGGCCGTCCCCGACGTAAGCCCAATAAAAATCTGTCCCGTGTAAGTCAACCCTCTCCTATAGATTCAAGTTGACCGTATCCCCAGCAAGTCAACCCTCTCCCATAGAGCCAAGTTGACCATGTCTCACCTCTGACCCCTAGAGTCATGCCCCCTTACGGATCTAAGTAACCCCGCGTACCTCCGAACTACGTTAGGCTTGATTCCCCGCGAACGAGATACGTAGGAATCCTATACCACTAGGTCCATCCATGCAACCAAAATCGGTTAAAGCTGTCGTCCCGTCAGATTGGGATGCTTATTTCTATCGACAACCCCGCTCCTTCGAAGCGACGTTGCCGAGGGGCTCTGTAAGTACCCCAATCTGAAACCGACCTATCTTAGATGTAGCCTTAGCACCGTTTCAGGGATAAGCTAATAGGCCAGGACCTCCCTAGGATAAGCTATAAATTCCAGGACTACTCTGGTATAAAATTGGAAAAATCCAGAAGCTCGCCAGGCTGAGCCGTACGGATGCTTTGGGTACTAGAGGGGCCTATCCGTACGGCTGGTTTGGGCACCCTCAGTCCCTATAAATAGAACCCCTTGCTGATCATTTCAAAGGGGGGGGAGAAACATTAGAACTAAGGTTACTCTGTCGAATTCACCTCAGAATAGTGTGAGTAAGAGTGAACAAAAAGTGAAAGAGAGAAAGGAAGATTGGCCTAAACCAAGATAGGTAAAGCCACCTTTTCCCCCTCCCTTCTCTTCATCTAAGAACTCTATTTATCTTTGATCTTGTCATTTATTGTTGATCTTTACATTCTTTCAAGTCTTGTCCATTCAAGCAATATACATATATCTATTATTATTTATATTTCCTAGTCCAAGCCATGAGATGATCAAAGGTGCCCTCCATACTTTGTGTGGAAGAGGTTCAAACCTAGTTTGATCGTGGCTTGTTGATTTTTCATTTACATTCTTGTCATGGATGATGCTCTTGTTGTTCAATTTGCTCATTTTAAGCTATGATGATCATGTTGAGGATAAAGTCTCAATCTTTATCCTCATCACCTTGATCTAGCCCAAAATTCCCAAGTTTGGGTAATAAAGATCCAATCTTTATGGTTTGTTCTTGTCCCTAAAGGATTAATCTTGCCTATAAGAGCTATTTTGATGGTAAAGTTTCAATCTTTACTCATCAAATGGTCACTATGGCTCAAAAGGGCATATTGGCCATCTTTTTCATTTTTCTCCCATGATTGCCTTTGATTATGCCCAAACTCTTGTTTTGGGAGGTTATTTGATGATCAAATGGCATAGGAATGAGTTGTTAATGTTGTTTTGTGTTGGAATAACAAACTGGAATCAGAACAGTTTGGTCCAGTTCAAGCAGAATGCTCTGTTTCTGCCTGGAACTGGACTGTTGCTTGAACAAACTGTAAAATCCCAGGAGTGGTCTCCCCATCCGTACGGCTACTTTGGCCGTATGGGTAGATTGACCATTTTGCCCTTCTGTCTTCTGTTTTCTTGTCAAACAAACCCTTTTTTAGTTGAAAAGATAAATAAAAGTTAAAACAAAGATTTTCCGTTAAAACACACACACACACATCCACTTTTGTTAACTAACAAGGGAGACTTGGCTTTGTCCGAGGCAACTTGGGAGGACGTAAAAACTCTTCCCAAGTTGTAACCTGATCTCCGAACCTTTGAACTCAAACCTATGTCATTTTGTTGGGTTTAAAATTAACAAAATGTGGCGACTCCGTTAAATTGGTCCGGTTCCCGCGTTTGGTATTTCGCCCTTGAAACGTGCTCGTGTTTTTTGGGGGCGGGATCCTTACAGTGGGTCTTGCTACTCGTGATGTTCTAATACTAAAAAGAAAAGTCCTTCAATTATTAATGTAAGAAGTGCTAACAATTACAATAGAAAGAAAGGGGAAAATTGAAAGGAAATAAAAGAGAAATGTTTTTATTTATTAATTTATGCTAAAAGATTACATGTAACAATTATGCCAAACAATTACGTGAAGAAATGAAATGAAAATTAAAGTGGAATTTGGAATGTTGGGATGTAACCTTGGCCAAACTTCAATAGTGAAGTGGCCTTTTGGTTGTATCCCTTTTATGGAGATTGCATACACATTAAAGATGAAGAGTGTAATAAAAAAAAATTAACAAGGAGAGAAAATAAAGATGAGATTAAAAGTTTATAAGAGAATGAACATTGTACCTTGTGCTTGAATGGGGAAGAACCAAATTGTCTATAGTGACCACTCTTTGAAAATGGATTTTATGTGTTTTAAAGTGTTTTTTATTCAAGAATTCTTCCTCTTTTTGTTAAGAGAGTGAAAAGAAAAGTCCTCCTCCAATGATAGATTAGAGGGGTTTTTATAGGTGTTAGGGAAGTGTTTTTGGCCACAAAGATGGCCCTTCCCCGGATCAAGCCAAGGTATAATGGCCTTGGGGGTTACAAATCAGAAAAGGAGGGAAATTTGGCCAAATCTGAGATTCTGGAAGCGGGAAGCGCGCGCTTCCCACCCCCCCTATGGGAGGAGTACGCATCCCACAAAGGAGGGCAAAGGCGTGCGCATCCCAGCTTCAGAAAATTCATATTTTAGCCCAAATGTTAACCCCGTTATGAAATTAAGCCCCAAAACTAACGGAATTAGTCCAAAAACTTAACGAACATCACGAAAGTCAACGAAAATAAACGAAACAAAGACTCAAGGTTGAATTTGCCACTTAGTCAAATCCAAGACTAACGGAGTAAGTCAGGAACTTAACGGAAAGTAACTTAAGTTAACGAAAAGTAACAAAATTTAACATAAAAGAGGAAGACAAAGAATGTGTATGCAATCGGGACATGAGAAGTCCAAGGCGGGGTGTCTACAAACATGCTAGCAAAGAAAATTATCCGACTAGGGTATTATTGGGCTACGATGGAATTCGACTGCACCGACATGGTTAAGAAATGCCACAAGTGTCAGATACATGCTAACTTACAGCACGAACCACCGTCCGTATTGTACCCCATGACATCCCCTTGGCCATTCTCCACGTGGGGGATAGATGTCATTGGCAAGGTCTCACCAATAGGTCACAATAGGCACTCATTCGTATTGGTCGCCATAGATTACTTCACCAAAGGGATCGAAGCTCAATCCTACAAAGTCTTAAATGCCAAGAAGGTGGCTGAGTTCATTAAGAACAACATCATATGCCGATACGGGGTACCTCATGAGATGATATCCGATAATGGCACGTACTTTGAGAAACAATGTGACTGACTACTTGCAGAGTACAAGATAGAAAGGCATCAGTCGTCACCGTACCGACCACAAACCAATGGATCAGTCGAATCAGCTAACAAAACCATAGAGACCATCATTAGAAATATGGCTAAAACCGGCAGAGACTGGCCCGATAAGCTACCTTTTGCACTCTGGGGCTATCGTACTTCAATACATACTCTCACCGGTGAAACTCCATACGCCCTAGCCTATGGGATAGATGACACGCCCCCAGGTCCCGGGATCCCCTAATAGAACCTCGAACCTGGATGGAGTGCCTAACGGGAAACAAGAAACTTAACAAGAAACTTAATGACATTTGTTTAACAAACTGACATGATATATACACTCTAGAGTAAGGAGCTATACTAGCTCACAACACGAGTTCTAGACAAGAAAATTTAAAACCAAACTTAATACATACACAGCGGAAACATGCCTAGCACATAAGCTGGCATTAAGAGTACTATACAAGATGTCTAGTGACAACAAGAACTAAACAAGACTGTCTACCCCAAAATAAGGAGTTATACAACTCAATACATCGTCCTCACCAAGTGTAAAAGGACACAAGCCCCAAAATAATCACGACCTGCGAAGCAAGCTCCCAACTATGTCGAGCCTCACTGCGCACTATCCTTCCTTTCCTTGGGGGGGGGGGAAAGCAAATAAAGGGTGAGATAAATCTCAGTAAGCTATTAGATGCAACTACATGACATGCTATCATGCAATTCAAGTAGATACTCAAGTAATTATATATCAAGTATCATCAAGTAACAAGTATATGAGAGGATAATCCACTCATCAAATAGCACATAAGGCTAAACAAGCAAGTTATAAGGATATTGCTTCCTTCCTTATTCCTCCCAAGAATACCATTGTTGTCGAAGCTTGTATTACTTTGACATCACGATCAATAACAGGAACTGATTATTCAGTATATATCAGAAGACCCGGTAACCAGTGTCATTCTCAATATCAGTACTCATGATTATTCATGAGGTGTTCGGGACGGGAGTTTAGCATTCACTTAAGTCAGGCTTATTGCTCCAACTAAGGAAGCTATGCCCTTACTATGGCCGGTAGTAAGGGGTCGGGTGGAAATACATAGGGACCCGATTGTCACTTAAACCCCAGCTCTCGCGACAAGCGTGAACCTATACATTTTCGAACAAGCAAGGAGAACCAGCTGGACTCACACAAGAAAGTACAAGTAGATATTTACTTGAACAACGGGAGAAGAACTAATCCAAATGTAGTGGACTAGCTCAACAAGGAACATGCTTCAAGTAATCAAGAAGTCACCTTGTATCAAGAAAATGTATGCAATGTTTGCACATACACAACAAGAACATGTCTCATACACGTTAGTGCTTACTTATAGCACTTTCTAGTTCACTACCATACATATGTATTGGTGTCAAGTCAAGTACAAGATTTTATTATCTTATATTCAAGTCTTAATCCAATTCTTTGGATGTTCAAATCACGTACAAGCTTTTAAGGTCTTATATTTCAAGTTATAACTTCCAATCTTTGGACATTCAAACAAGTATAAGAGTTATACATTTACTCTTACCAAATCCCAATCCTATTCTTAGGATGTTCAAGTCTAAGACCTTATGCTAATGCCTCTAAGGTGCACAATCATTGGATTCACAACAAGTATAACACATTAGTGCTTGTTCATAGCACTTTCAAGACATAAAGAAGAGATACTACTCTTATACTTATGTTCTCATTTTAATTCAATGAGTATACATGGTTAAGACCAAGTCTGATGCCCCTAAAGTATCACAACACTTGCTAGGACATCTTATATTAAGGTTATATACCTTAACTAGGGTTACTTCCAACTTTATACAAACTTTAAACAAAATCTTTGTTTTTCAGACAACTGTGCGGTCGCCCACAATTTACTGTGCGGCCACACACAAGCATGTCAATTTCTTTGAAAAATCCTTCAGAAAGATGTGCGGTCGCACAATCATTTTTGTGCGGTCGCACAGTGTACTAAAATGCGAAATTCCCATTTCTTTCCCAGGTTGAACTATTTCCGTCCCAAAACGTAGGAGTAACATTTACTAACAATTTCAACATACCCCAAAATAATAGACAAGCTTAAAACCCATTCTTTCATTTCCTTTCATTAGTTTACACAGGGGAAATTTACTCCTTTTGTCCCAAATTTACAAGTACCACAAAAATCACCCCAAACACAAAATTAACATTCACAAGTATCGAGAATAACATTTATGCATGTTATTACAAGCAAGGGGGAGCTAATAACTTACCTAGTCAAAATTCAAGTTGACCCAAACTTATTTCTGTTCGGCCTGGAACGCTCTATTCAACGCCACGAATATTAATCCGGGATCGGAATCAAGAACGGAGGGATAATTAAACTCGAGGAGTCGGGAATAGGGAAAATTCTAACCCTAGGTTTTAGAACAGAGGAAGAGCAACGTAAACTGATTTGGGAAATTTGCCTCAGAGAAGAAGGCAAACAACATTTATCCTTTCAACTTTCAAAAATGACACTTAGGCCCCTCAAGTTTCACTTTTAACAAAAAGGCCCCTAAAGTCAAATTTTCACAAATGACCCAAAAGTCAAAACTAAACATTTAACCACCTTAACTATTTAAAGTAGTTAAAACTTTAACCCAAGTAAAACTAACACATAACATGCAAGTTCAAGAATTTAACAAGTATGTCAAATATTTAACAGGAAATAGGATGGGTGTTACATCCTCCCCACCTTAAAGAAAATTCGCCCACGAATTTTTACTTACCAAAGTTTTCAAATAGGCTCGGGTATTTATCTCGCATCTCTTTCTCGGTTTCCCAAGTAGCCTCTTCAATTTCATGATTTCTCCAAAGGACCTTCACAATAGGAATCCTTTTGGTACGCAATACTTGCTCTTTCCAGTCAAGAATTTCAACAGGCTGTTCCTCATAAGACAAATCAGGCTGAAATGGAATAGCCTCATACTCAAGAACATGTGATTCATCTGCCATATACTTGCGAAGCA
Organism: Campanula takesimana; assembly: GCA_026119855.1. Classification (NCBI taxonomy): domain Eukaryota; kingdom Viridiplantae; phylum Streptophyta; class Magnoliopsida; order Asterales; family Campanulaceae; genus Campanula; species Campanula takesimana. The sequence continues at coordinate 379,546 of JAOWBW010001289.1, read as the reverse complement.
TAGATACATGGAACACATTATGAATACCAGATAAAGAAGGAGGTAAAGCCACTCTATAAGCCAACTTCCCAACTCTTTCAAGAATCTCAAATGGACCGATATAACGAGGAGATAACTTTCCTTTCTTCCCAAATCTCTTTATACCTCTACGAGGAGAGACCTTCAAGAATACAAAGTCACCTACCTGGAATTCAAGATCCCTTCTACGATGATCTGCATAACTCTTTTGTCTACTCTGAGCTGTGCGCAATCTATCTCGAATGAGTTTCACACTTTCAACTGACTGTTGAACCATTCCAGGACCCAAGAGTCTAGCTTCTCCCACTTCATCCCAACATATAGGAGATCTACATTTTCTGCCATAAAGAGCCTCATATGGAGCCATTTCAATGCTAGACTGAAAGTTGTTATTATAAGCAAACTCAGCCAAAGGAAGATGAGTATCCCAACTGCCTTTGAAATCCACAACACAAGCACGTAACATATCCTCGAGAATCTGTATAAGTCTCTCAGATTGCCCATCAGATTGAGGATGAAAAGCAGTACTGAAATTCAATTTAGTACCCATAGCACCCTGAAGAGACTGCCAGAATCGAGAAGTAAAACGAGGATCTCTGTCAGATACAATACTCACAGGAACTCCATGCAGTCGGACAATCTCCTGAACATACAAAGATGCCAATTGAGACAATGAATATCCCATGGAAACAGACAAGAAGTGAGCTGATTTAGTCAACCTGTCCGCAATAACCCAAACAGCATCATGGCCTCGTCTGGTACGTGGCAAACCAGTCACAAAATCCATAGTAATATGCTCCCATTTCCACTCTGGAATTTCCAATGGTTGCAACAAACCTGCTGGACGTTGATGTTCCACTTTTACTTGTTGACAAGTCAAACATTTGGATACATACTCAGCAATTTCTCTTTTCATATTGTTCCACCAGAAATGTTTCTTCAAGTCTTGGTACATTTTAGTACTTCCAGGATGAATAATATACTTGGCTTTGTGAGCCTCTTCAAGAACTTTCTTCTTAATCTCAGGATCAACTGGAATACAAACTCGACTTCGGAAGGTAAGAATTCCATCACTGTTGAAAGAAAAATCTGGTTGCTTTCCTTCATTCATTCCACTAATGATTTTCTGCAATTCAGAATCACTTACCTGAGCTTCTTTGATCTGTTGGAGTAAATCTGAAGTAACCTTTATATTAGCAAAAATAACTCCATGATTTGATTCACAAGGACTCCAATCACACAAGTCTTCAAACATCTTCCATTCACGAATCATCAAGCAAGAAATATAAGTCTTTCTGCTCAGTGCATCTGCCACAACATTGGCTTTTCCTGGATGATAAAGGATAGTACAATCATGATCCTTCAATTTCTCCATCCATCTACGTTGCCTCATGTTAATCTCTTTTTGAGAAAACAAGTACTTCAAGCTCTTATGATCAGTAAAGACTTCAAATTTAGTTCCATACAAGTAATGCCTCCATTTATGCAAAGCAAAAATAATCGCAGCCAACTCTAAATCATGAGTAGGATAATTCTTTTCATAAGGAGATAATTTTCGAGAAGCATAAGCTATTACCTTGCCATCTTGCATCAGAACACAACCCAATCCTTCTTTAGAAGCATCCGTATAAACCATGAAATGCTCAGAACCATTAGGCAACGCCAAGACTGGAGCTGTAGTCAAACGCCTTTTCAACTCCTGAAAACTTGCTTCACATTTGTCATTCCACTCAAAAGAAATAGCTTTTCGAGTCATATTAGTTAATGGAGTAGCAATCTTGGAGAATCCCTCAATGAACCTCCGATAATAACTAGCCAAGCCCAAGAAACTACGGATCTCAGTCACTGTAGTTGGCCTTTTCCAGTTTACAACTGCTTCAACTTTGGAAGGATCTACTGCAATACCAGTAGCAGACACAACATGCCCCAAGAATGAAACTTCTTCTAACCAGAAAGCACATTTGCTGAATTTTGCAAATAGTTGTTTTTCACGAAGAACTTGTAATACTACTCTGAGATGTTGTTCATGCTCAGCCCGTGACTTAGAATACACAAGAATATCATCAATGAATACCACCACGAAGCAATCAAGATATGGCTTGAATATACGGTTCATCAAATCCATAAATACAGCTGGAGCATTTGTCAAACCGAATGGCATAACAATAAACTCATAATGCCCATACCTGGTACGGAAAGCTGTCTTTGGTATATCCTCAGATCTGATTTTCAACTGATGATAACCACTTCTCAAGTCAAGCTTCGAATACACTACTGAACCCTGAAGCTGATCAAACAAGTCATCAATATGAGGTAACGGATATTTATTCTTAATAGTTACCTGATTAAGATCTCTGTAATCAATACACAATCGCAGAGTCCCATCTTTCTTTCTGACAAATAACACTGGTGCACCCCACGGTGATACACTAGGCCTGATAAAGCCCCTTTCAAGCAATTCCTCAAGCTGTGTTTTCAACTCTCTTAACTCAGCTGGAGCCATTCTATAAGGTGCTTTAGAGATTGGTGCTGTACCTGGTAATAACTCAATACAGAACTCAAGCTCTCGATCAGGTGGCATGCTATACTCAGAAGAGAACACATCTGAAAATTCAGACACAACAGGAATATCCTCCATCTTGGGAACAGATAAACTCTGATCAAGTACACATGCGAGATACCCGACACAACCACGAGATAAAAGTTTTCTAGCTTTTAAAGCAGAAATAACATGTATAGCACATAAAGGCCTATCACCTTCAAAGGTAAAATCAGGCAAACCAGGAATAGAAAAAGTTACTACTTTTCTATAACAATCAACAGATGCATGATGCACATATAGCCAATCCATGCCAAGAATCACGTCAAAGTCCCTTATAGGTAACACGACTAGGTCAGCAAGAAGGGAATGATCACCCACAAGAACCTCACATTTCTTGTAAACCTCAGAAGTAAACATGCAATCTCCCATAGGGGAAGATACTTCTAGCACATAAGGCATAGAATCAGGAATAACATGCAAATGCGACACAAAATGAGATGCCACATAAGAATGAGATGAGCCTGGATCTATCAAGACTCGCGCTCTCATACTAGAAAGTAATATAATGCCTCCTATGACCGCAGAAGACTCAGCTACACCCTGCTGATCTAAAGCAAACACTCGACCCTGAACTTTTGGTCGACCCCCACTATCTCTCTTAGAACCTGAGACTGGTTGACTTGTACCCCCAACTTGATTTACTTTACTTTTAGAGCAATTTCTAGCAAAGTGCCCCGCTTCACCACACACTATACACTTTCCTTGCTTTAGCCAACACTTGTCTTCAGAATGGCCTTCTTTTGAACAATAGCCACATACTCTCCTGGGACCTTGGACTGTTGTCCTCGAACCAGTTGATACACTATCTTTGCTTTCGGTTGGCTGTCGGAATCGACGATCTTGGCGGCCAGATTTACCACCTCTAGAACCAGATCCCTGAGTTTTCTCCGATACACGACCAGTCATGGTTGTTCCCAACTTCACCTTGTGTTCTTCGATATCATTTTCAATAGTATAAGCCTTCTCCACTGCTTGCTGATAGCTAGTGAGTTGTAAAGAAAGAAGTTGCTTCCTATACTCAGTCCTCAACCCATTAACAAACCTCTGTGCCTTCTTGGCTTCGTTTGGAACTAAGTGATCACAATACCTTGCCAATTCTGTGAACTTGGTTGAGTATTGCCCCACGGTCAGACTTCCCTGCTCCAGATTTAGGAATTCCATCTCCTTTCTATCTTGGACCACTGTTGGAATAAACTGCGACTTAAAAGCTTTAAGAAAATTCTCCCATGTCTGTGGTACACCTTCCAGTTCCCAGCTTTTACTCAACACTTGCCACCAATGTTCAGCGGCTTTCTCAAGTTTAAAGGTTGCAAAGGTTACCTTATCACCACCTGCACATCTCAAGGCTATAAAGATCTTCTCAATACTTTCAATCCACTCCTCTGCCTTTTTAGCATCAAATTCCCCGTCAAAACTACGAGGTTTCAGCTTCAAGAACCTTGTAAGGCGATTAGGATAATCCCAGTCAACATTATCAACCATTTCTTCTTGAAGAGTTATAGATCTCAGCTGATTACTGCCACTAGTACCTTCAGAACTCATTGTACCTGTAGGTAAACACTCAGCGTTATTAATAACACCCCAAGACTCACCCATACCTAGGCCATAGACCCTATCCAGACTTAGAGCAAACCAAGGTAGCTAAACAGGGTAGCTAAACCAGGGTAGCTCTGATACCAACCTGACACGCCCCCAGGTCCCGGGATCCCCTAATAGAACCTCGAACCTGGATGGAGTGCCTAACGGGAAACAAGAAACTTAATGACATTTGTTTAACAAACTGACATGATATATACACTCTAGAGTAAGGAGCTATACTAGCTCACAACACGAGTTCTAGACAAGAAAATTTAAAACCAAACTTAATACATACACAGCGGAAACATGCCTAGCACATAAGCTGGCATTAAGAGTACTATACAAGATGTCTAGTGACAACAAGAACTAAACAAGACTGTCTACCCCAAAATAAGGAGTTATACAACTCAATACATCGTCCTCACCAAGTGTAAAAGGACACAAGCCCCAAAATAATCACGACCTGCGAAGCAAGCTCCCAACTATGTCGAGCCTCACTGCGCACTATCCTTCCTTTCCTGGGGGGGGGAAAGCAAATAAAGGGTGAGATAAATCTCAGTAAGCTATTAGATGCAACTACATGACATGCTATCATGCAATTCAAGTAGATACTCAAGTAATTATATATCAAGTATCATCAAGTAACAAGTATATGAGAGGATAATCCACTCATCAAATAGCACATAAGGCTAAACAAGCAAGTTATAAGGATATTGCTTCCTTCCTTATTCCTCCCAAGAATACCATTGTTGTCGAAGCTTGTATTACTTTGACATCACGATCAATAACAGGAACTGATTATTCTGTATATATCAGAAGACCCGGTAACCAGTGTCATTCTCAATATCAGTACTCATGATTATTCATGAGGTGTTCGGGACGGGATTTTAGCATTCACTTAAGTCAGGCTTATTGCTCCAACTAAGGAAGCTATGCCCTTACTATGGCCGGTAGTAAGGGGTCGGGCGGAAATACATAGGGACCCGATTGTCACTTAAACCCCAGCTCTCGCAACAAGCGTGAACCTATACATTTTCGAACAAGCAAGGAGAACCAGCTGGACTCACACAAGAAAGTACAAGTAGATATTTACTTGAACAACGGGAGAAGAACTAATCCAAATGTAGTGGACTAGCTCAACAAGGAACATGCTTCAAGTAATCAAGAAGTCACCTTGTATCAAGAAAATGTATGCAATGTTTGCACATACACAACAAGAACATGTCTCATACACGTTAGTGCTTACTTATAGCACTTTCTAGTTCACTACCATACATATGTATTGGTGTCAAGTCAAGTACAAGATTTTATTATCTTATATTCAAGTCTTAATCCAATTCTTTGGATGTTCAAATCACGTACAAGCTTTTAAGGTCTTATATTTCAAGTTATAACTTCCAATCTTTGGACATTCAAACAAGTATAAGAGTTATACATTTACTCTTACCAAATCCCAATCCTATTCTTAGGATGTTCAAGTCTAAGACCTTATGCTAATGCCTCTAAGGTGCACAATCATTGGATTCACAACAAGTATAACACATTAGTGCTTGTTCATAGCACTTTCAAGACATAAAGAAGAGATACTACTCTTATACTTATGTTCTCATTTTAATTCAATGAGTATACATGGTTAAGACCAAGTCTGATGCCCCTAAAGTATCACAACACTTGCTAGGACATCTTATATTAAGGTTATATACCTTAACTAGGGTTACTTCCAACTTTATACAAACTTTAAACAAAATCTTTGTTTTTCAGACAACTGTGCGGTCGCCCACAATTTACTGTGCGGCCGCACACAAGCATGTCAATTTCTTTGAAAAATCCTTCAGAAAGATGTGCGGTCGCACAATCATTTTTGTGCGGTCGCACAGTGTACTAAAATGCGAAATTCCCATTTCTTTCCCAGGTTGAACTATTTCCGTCCCAAAACGTAGGAGTAACATTTACTAACAATTTCAACATACCCCAAAATAATAGACAAGCTTAAAACCCATTCTTTCATTTCCTTTCATTAGTTTACACAGGGGAAATTTACTCCTTTTGTCCCAAATTTACAAGTACCACAAAAATCACCCCAAACACAAAATTAACATTCACAAGTATCGAGAATAACATTTATGCATGTTATTACAAGCAAGGGGGAGCTAATAACTTACCTAGTCAAAATTCAAGTTGACCCAAACTTATTTCTGTTCGGCCTGAAACGCTCTATTCAACGCCACGAATATTAATCCGGGATCGGAATCAAGAACGGAGGGATAATTAAACTCGAGGAGTCGGGAATAGGGAAAATTCTAACCCTAGGTTTTAGAACAGAGGAAGAGCAACGTAAACTGATTTGGGAAATTTGCCTCAGAGAAGAAGGCAAACAACATTTATCCTTTCAACTTTCAAAAATGACACTTAGGCCCCTCAAGTTTCACTTTTAACAAAAAGGCCCCTAAAGTCAAATTTTCACAAATGACCCAAAAGTCAAAACTAAACATTTAACCACCTTAACTATTTAAAGTAGTTAAAACTTTAACCCAAGTAAAACTAACACATAACATGCAAGTTCAAGAATTTAACAAGTATGTCAAATATTTAACAGGAAATAGGATGGGTGTTACAATAGAAGCTGTGTTACCAATCGAATTAGAAGTACCATCACTAAGGGTTCTCCGAGAAAACCAAGTCAATGAAGTCACATGGTTGAACAGCTGTTACGAACAACTAGCCCTGCTAGATGAACGTCGACTTCGAGCCGCCGAGCATATCCAAGCATATCAACGGAGAATGGCCCGAGCATTCAACAAGAGAGTCAAATCCAGAAACATCAAAGAAGGGGACATTGTCCTACGCGAACATCGTCCCAAACCGTTCAACCCTATGGGAAAGTGGGGACCAAGATGGATTGGACCTTACATAGTCAAGAAGATCTTCTCTGGAGGAGCTGTACAACTCGTAGACCAAGATGGGGATCAACTGCCGAAGCCCGTCAACATGGATAAGCTGAAGAAGTACTACTCATAGCTCCGTCCCCTACTTCAAAAAAATATATAAAGAAAAAAAGCACGAGAAAAGAGGCGCGCGATTGAAAACCTGGAAGGGCGGTCAGGGTGTGCATAAAAAAAAACTTTGGGGCGGGTCTTGTATGAGACACCTATGTCTCGTACGAGACATTCAATCAGATAGCAAAATCAAACATACCATATTTTCTCTTTCTTGAACAAGAACTACGATGACCTGAGCTCCTTATATAATTGATATAAAATGAGAACGTAGGCAGCCTTTTAGTCTGGTCTATTCAATAGATAAAATCAAAATCTCATTCTTTTATTAATTGAATGCATTTCAAGAAAACAATAGGGGAATTTCTAACATGAATACCAACTTGCAAAAGAAAATAAATAAAATACTAAAAATCTAAACATTGGTCTATCTATTGCAATCTCTCGATACTCCTAAAGATCTACTTCTTCCTTAACTTAGTATGGGCTTGACCACGATCCGCCTTGTCATCTCTCCTCCTCTTGAACCAAGGTATCTCGTAACCGAGGGGAACGTCAAGTCGACTGAACACTGCGGGAGTCAATCTTGCAAACACATGAGGCCTATCTAGAGCTTGCAATTTACCAGGATAGCCACCATCTCCTCTACAGTAGGGACCATCTCATTAAGCAAAAAGTTGAATAGATGAGTCGAAGGATCCCAGAAACGTGCAACTCCCTTCAAAAGGTCCCAATCCGGTTTTAGATTCTTCAAGGTGAAAAGAATCTTAAACCCGAACATCTCTACGAATCTCTCTTGATGAGGTTTATTGAACGAACGAAAGAACGTTGTGAACTCACCTTTGTAGCGTTCCACCAATTCCGAGTCTAAAGAAAATTCATCAACAATTATTGATGAAGGGACGGACTTGCTTGGGGCCATTGGGAGCAAATGGTTGAGAATTTTACTCCAAAAGGAAGTTCCCAGAACTGATCTGAAGCTGCAGTGGCGTTCTAGGATGGACTAGAGGTCATTATATACAAGTTTGGATACCAAATCCTTGAGGAAAAAGGAGGAACGGTCACAGATTTAAAGGATGGCTCATATGAGACATCGATGTCTCGTACGAGGCATCTCTTTAGTTCAGACAGCAATGGTTCTGCTTAAATCTCAGGTTGACCAAAATTAACAAAAGTATGTGTGTTAGAGTTAGGACTTAACTGTTGCACAGGTACAACCCAAAAGAAAGAGAAAAATTGTCTTCGCCTACGCCGAGGCAATAAATACATCAACCGAATAAAAGAGGGACAAGGGGATCCTATCTACTCCGGCTTCAAAAACAAGGAGATGTCGCCACTGCCACGTGATTACTCGTCAATTCGAGGTCTCTTCCCGCAAGCAGCTGACTCCGCTGTCTGGCGAGCCAATCAGCCCAAGAGTCCCACGGTCTCTCTCTTCACCCTCTTGGCATAGGCCATGAACTGGGCAAGCCATCCTGCGACCTCCCTATACTCGGCAATGGGCACCTGTTAGGAAGGAACGAATGAAATTATCAAGATCTTCAGATAAATGATAAACAAAGACATGAAATGGTAAAGTGACAAGAAATGAGTCATACCATGGTCGCATCAGCAAGAGGTACGACTCCCTCAGGCATATCGTACTGGGCGGGAAGGTCCTCAGTGCTCTCTATCCCCTCAACCATACTGTAAGTAAAAGAAGCCGGTCCGAGCTGCAGACGGAAAGGGACATGGGCAACCCCTGAGCATTAGCCTGGTCACCCTCCAGAATCAACCGAGGCATGAGACGAGTAAGGAAGTCCTAATAGTCAGCCTCAATATGCATATGGTTAAAGGAGACCTGACCGATGATGAGGTCCTCTCTCTCCTCATCCTCGATAGCATGAGAGCTAAGCATGTGAACCGGTGGGTCCAGAGGGATGATGAGATCTAACCTACCATCATTATGCTGACGAGAGACTCGCTCTGTTGGATATTATGCCCTAGGCCCTTGAGAAAGGCCTATGTGTAATATCATAGCTTCGTTGTTATAGAGATAACAAACCCAATTATTATATCTTTTGCATGTTTATTATAATAATCATTGTCCCTAGCACTTATGAAGGGCTAGCATGAGTTTAATGGATAATCATATGATGATTATAGCGCATAGGATGCGGATTAAACTTGTGGGAACATGTTGGAGAACAAGTACTGGATAGACCCATTATGAGATTTATGTCATGGTCAAATGTCATAATTAGATCTTATAATAGTTATATCATTTAACCTTAGACCTGAGATTATCATAGTCATCCACATTATGAACATTATGTTTGACGTACTCAAATGCTACCCCTAACCGGGTGGTTATAAAGGCTACGATTGGCATAATCGGATTCTTGTAGGGAAGAACGATAAGTCAAGATGGGATTTTTCCCTCTCTCAAGAGAGATATCTGCTTGGCCACTCGATGATTGAGATTGATAATAGTGTACGGCCGTACCTAAATGAATTGAAGTGTTCAATGTTATTTGCTCATATCAATCTACTCAAGATCGAGAAAATATTGGACAACATAAGTTGACGTGGACCATGACTTATCTCCAATATGATATCGTGTGACAAAGGGATTATGATATGTTCTATAAGGTTACTTTGGGCTTTCAAAGTTATACTAATTGGGTAGTCATAATGGGTTGCTAGAGTCCGCTTATGACTTACGGGTTCTGACTCGTTCGGACTCGTTGCCAACATAGTTTAATCCTATTGGGTCACACACAATAGAGCGGATTTGAAAAAGGCTAAAATCGAGGATTTCTGGACTGGCCACAGTACGGCTACAAAGGTGGAGTACGGCTCCAAAGGAGTCGTACGGCTGTTGTGCCCGTAACAGACCAGTTTGTTCAGTTTTCTGGACAGAATAGGAATCCCGATCCCAAACAAAATTAGGTCAAACCCTTATATATGATATATAGCTGGGTTTGACAGCCTCTAATGGTGATTTTGGAAATCACAAACCATTATTTTAGAAACAATAAATTATAGAGAGGTATGATTATTTACTTTGAGATTCATGATCGTCAAAATACAATAATCAATGAAGCAAGATAATTTCTACGAAGAAATCGTTTCTTCACCATGCCTTGGGTCTAGCAATCCAGATCAAGAAGGTGTTCTTGATATACGTTCGATGTGTGGATACCGATGGAGGGTGTTTCCTTTAGCACCTTAAAGTCCGTGTTCATGGATGCGATCTTCAAGGGTTAGTTTCTTTCATCTGGTATTTAATTTAATCAACATGCACGGATCCGGGCTCTTGGGTGTTTGATTTTATCTGTTTATTAAGCTGCACATGATGCATCAAAACCTAACAGTGGTATCAGAGCCCCGTTCGTTGTTGATTATTTTAGTATATCATGTTGAAATTGTTTAATTCAATTATATGATATCTACATGATAATAAGATGAATGCGTGATTTTGAGTTTTATATATGAGATATAAAATCTATGAGCATGTTTATATGGGGATTATGTGATTGTAATATTAATTGGATTCATATGTATAATCGCATGTTTAGATCATCAATAAATAATTGGATTATATATATTGATGATTTAGATCTAATTTGTATATGTCATAAATTGTTTATTCATGATATTGATTAGATCTAGTTAAATTCGTAAATCTGTATTTTCGTGTTTTCTGTAATCTGATTATGTATGAACACGATATCGGGATTAATCGAATTTTGAAATTCTGGAAATCTGGAGAAACTGGAATGGCTCACCGTACGGCGGCTGTGGTGGCGTACGCCTCCCACAGAGCCGTACGGCTGCTTTAGTTTTTTCTGGACAGTTTTGCTTTGTTTTCTGGATTTTCTGATTGTTTTGTAAATCGTTTACAGAATTTGAATCAGGAACTGAATCTGGTTTCAGACGGCTGGTTTTCGAAACCGTGTTTCCTGAAATATGATTTAATCCAGAAAATTGTAGAAATCAGAGTTCTGAAGAGTTCAAAATTGCTGTAGTCTATGAAATTGTTGAGACAATGAATGATCTTGAAACAAGTTATTTTTCTATACGGAATTGTGGATGCCTTTTGGCTTAGTATCGGCCGTATACAAAGGTTACTTGGTTTCTTGATCTTAGTACGGGATTATTGATGCCTTTTGGCTTAGTTTCGACCGTACGTTTTGTGCTCTCAATCTATAGATGTTCTGCAGAAACAAAGTTTAAAAATTTAACCCTATGAGCAAAGTGCAAATTGTTTGCAAGAGAAGGAAACTAAATATGGATTAATTCATTGCATGGACTAATGGCAGGCTTACACCTTGTTTCTGGGAATGCGAATGAAATATCCAATCTGTAAATTGTTTACAGATAATTTAGATTCCGTCCCATAAAGTTGCTTTATAATTAAATCACAAGATTTTGCTTCAGTTAATTAATTTGATTAGTTAATATACATTATGCAAAGATTATATTATATTATGTTTGACATAATTAAATATATGATGCATATCTCTAAGCAAATAAACCTTCTTAAAACTTAAGTCAAGTGCCAATCTATGATTAAAACACTTGTGAGTACATGGGTAGTTTTATGTGGGTTACACCCTAGCGTAGGCGCATTAATTATATTCATCTATGAGTAAGATTAGTGAATCAGAGTTTCCTATACGTTTAAAATGGTTTGACTTAATTGGGCTATCAAAACAGTTTTGGGCCTAAGGCACAGATGAGATTAAAACATGTTTGACATAAGATGTCTAACAATCTCATAAAAGATCTAAGAGTCACCTATGATGTGATTGATAAGGATTTATCTACCTAAATAACTTGATTTTGAGCAGTCGATGTTTGACCCGACGGGGTCTAGCCTAATTATGTGACCTGCGGGTTCAACTTAGTATGTGAACCAAAATTATTGATACGGACCTAATTAATTAATTTTAGTCAAATAACATTATGGGCTAAATTAATGTAGTCATCTAGTACAATTAAAATTGTACTAAACCTTAATGGGCCCAATATCTTTCTATACACCTTGATGGGCGGTGGAGATCGATTAGGCTTAGGGTTTTGGTTCCATCTCCTGCCTATTTATATTAATGCCTTTGGGGAATTAGGGCATCATAATTTTTACCCTACCGCTCCTAAAGAAAAATACACACAATCCATTGTATATGCAATAGGCTAAGGAAGTGAAAATCAAGACTAAGTTCGAAGGCTCGTTCCGCATTATCATCCGGATTCAACTTTTCAATGGCTTCCGGTATGTCTTCGATCTATTCTTTTTGTTCATATGAAAATCGATCTGCTACTTGATTATGAACTCAAGTATTAAGAGCTTAATGTTCTTACATTGTGGTATCAGAGCGATGGTTAATTTTCATATGAACAAAATTAATTATGAATTTGTGCCGTCCGATTTGATTCGTTAACCTCTATACACTGCGTATGTAAATTGAGTTTTCATATTTGTCCTGTTAATGAATCGAAAATTTTAATCGGCATTAAAACTGACATGGTTAATTTTCACATAATTGATTGTTCTTTTCTCCCTATAATCTGTCTATCATTCGAAAAGTAAATGGGCCATACTACCAAGTTCGGTGTGTCTACTTTATTCAATGCACTTACTGATGAAATTTGGCTACTGAATGATTTTCTTACTTAAGGGTATGTTATTATATGGGTTTTTAAAATTAGTTCAGAGAGTTATAATTATGACACCATGAATTGCTGCAATATAAAGCTTATGTCCACCAATATAGTTTTGTACTTATGGCGAATCTGACAAATAAATATAAAATTCAGATTTCCTTATTATGCCAAATTTGTGGTATAATCCTACTATTACGTTTATTTGCTTCTTATTATATTGCAAATTTGTAACTGAAAATTACTTGTAATGTGGTGCAAACCAAAATAGTAAAATTTGTTTCAGTCACAAAATCTGTAAAGGCAGTTGATTAATTTATTTTAAATTAGCATGTTATTAATGGGATAATTATGTATAAAAATAACTATTTTGGCTAATTTTAAATATATGATTACTAGTTAAAAGTTTGAGCACATATAAACTAACGATTTTAAATGTGCCCTTTTACGTAATTTGGACTAATAGTTGTGATTCTTATTTCGTTTAAGCAATAAACGGTCCAACGGAAGTTTATTATTTAGACGAATTAGGCTATCGAAAATCACCTTATAAAAGTTCATTTTACACGTTTTGGACTAGTATTTGTGATTCTTACTTTATTTGAGTAATGAACGGCCCAAAGGAAGTTCATTATTGAGATAAATTAAGCTAACAAAATCACTTTATAAATGTTCATTTTTTTTAAGAATTTAATCGGCCCAACGGAAGATTTTATTTTTATTATGAATATAATGAATTGAAAATACTAAGTTATGTGACTCGAATTATTTCTGCCCAAAGGTGATGTAATTTGTAGTTATGTTGACTTATTATGATTTTCTATATAACTTAAAAGAAATCACTTGTATGTTAATAGTTAGCCCAACGGAAAGCTATTGATGATGCCATGATTTTCTTATTGAAAGGTTTTTGTGTATTTTACCTTTCTTAAATAAACTGTTTATCCCTCAGTTTATTTGAATACTAATGATTATTTCATTTTGTGGATTTCCTTAAAGATTTTGATATGGATGACTGTATTTGTTTTCCTTTAGGAATTGATCCTATTAATGCCAAAAGTAACAAGAAATTGGATAAGAGATTTTATACCACTAATGAAAACAAGGCAAAACCCTTCTCATCGTTATAAAGAGAAACGTCATGAGAGGAGAATATGTCCTAATTTACGTGAGGAAGGTATTTTACCAACATACGTTTGTTATGAATCTTTTACAATTAATGCTCCTATAAATACATGGTGGATTGATACTGGTACAACTGTGCATGTTACTAATTCATTGCATGGATTCATTTATGTAACGAGGCTAAATAAAGGGGATCGACATGTACTAGTAGGAAATGGAGAGAAAGCCCATGTTGAAGCGTAGTAGGAACTCTTCGCTTAGTTTGGAGAGTGTTTCAATTTGGATTTAGTTGATACTGTTTATGTTCCCAGTATGACTAGAAACCTTATTTCTCTTCTAAACTTGACACTTATGGTTTTTTGTTCAAGTTTGAGAATAAAGGCTTCTCGCTTTCTCTCTACTCTGAAGTTATTGGTTCTGGTTTGTTAGAGGGAAACCTCTACAAATTATGTTTGGATGCCTCGTTTTCTGAATCCCTAGAGTAAATGAATGTAAGTGATGCTTCCATTAAAACCGGTACTAGAGAAAAAACTAAAGGATAAAAATTCTTCTAGATTGTGGCATGAACGTTTAGGTCACATATCTAGGAGAAGGATGGAAACGTCTTATTAAAGAAATGCATTCTTCATCCATTAGATTTCTCTGATTTTGGCACATGTATTGAGTGTATTAAAGGAAAATTTGTAAAAGGTGTTAAACGTGGAGCTAACCGAAGTACTGGGCTTTTACAAATAGTTCACACTGATATTAGTGGGCCCTATACTCCGGGTATTTGTGGACATAAGTATTTCATTACCTTTATGATGACTACTCACGTTATGGATATATTTAACTCATACATGATAAGTCAGAAGCACTAAATGTTTTTAAGATCTACAAAGCCGAAGTTGAAAATCAACTCGACCTTAAGATTAAAATTGTACGATCTGATGGGGTGGAGAATATTATGGTAAATTCTCTGAATTAGGTCAACACCCTGGACCTTTTGCCTTGTTTTTAATGGAAAATGGAAATGTTGGTGAACATGCTATGCCCGGTACACCTCAGCAAAATGGTGTTGCTGAAAGACGCAATCGTACCCTTATGGACATGGTACGAAGTATGTTGGGTCGAACATCTCTACCCGAGTTTCTATGGTTGAGGCACTCAAGACAGCTATGCATATACTAAATAGAGTTCCGAGTAAGTCTGTGCCCAAAACACCATATGAATTATAGACACAGAGGAAACCAAGTTTTGGATATATGCATGTATGGGGCTGTCCCGCAGAGCCCAAATTTTCAATCCTCACATTAAGAAACTCGATCCCAAAACTGTAAGTTGTTACTTTATAGGCTACCCTGAAAGATCAAAGGGTTTTGATTTACTGTCCATCTATACTACTAGAATTGTTGAAACTAGGTATGCAGAATTTTTAGAAATCGGCAGTTTTTGTGGGAGTACACCTAGAAGGATAAATCTTGAGGGAAAACCAAGAACCTAGTTCTAATCATATTCCTCAAAATCTTATCCCAACAGTGCCCTCTATTAGGGTTCCACCTATTGATGGCACTGTAGCACATGAGGTTGTACCTAAGTTGAACCACAAAATGTTGAGCCTAATAATCCTCCTGCTAATGATATACCTCTAAGGAGGTCAG
>JAOWBW010001289.1:163791-363841 GCA_026119855.1 Campanula takesimana | reverse complement strand
AAGAAATATTTGAAATGTTACAAAAAGGCCCCTCCCCCAATACTACTTTTCAATTAAACTCTCCCACTAACAAATAAGACTCAACACTTCCACACTAGCCCAAATAACTCGAATAAAATGCTAGGCATAATTATTATGACACATAATGCACACATAATTATTTAATAAAAATAATTTTAATAAATAAATAAGCAAATAATTAAATAAAAATCATTTAATTACTAGTAAAATAGAGCCTATATTTCGGGTCGTGACATTCACTCCCCCTTAAAGAAAATTCGACCCGAATTTTACGAGACTCACCTTAAACAAAAAGCCACGGAAATTTCCTCTCGATCTCATCTCGGAGCTCCCAAGTCGACTCCTCGATATTATGATTCCTCCAAAGAACTCGAACCAACGCATGCTTTTGCTCCTCAACTCTTGGACTTTGGAATCTAGGATCCGGACCGGTCGTTCCTCATAAGTCATATCGGGCTCAATATCTTCCGGTATCCTCGGTAACACGTGAGACGGATCATAAACATACTTCCGAAGCATAGAAACGTGAAAGACGTTATGCAAACGGTCTAAGGATGGCGGTAACGCAGACGATACGCTAGAAGTCCAACCTTTCCCAAAATCTCAAACGGACCAATAAACCTCGGAGCCAATTTGCCTTTCCTCCAAACCTACGAATACCCACCTTCGGAGACACTTTCAAGAACACCAAATCACCAATCTGAAAACTAAGATCTCGCCTTCGGTTGTCTGCGTAGCTCTTATATCGACTCTGCTCTGGGCTGTCTTCAATCTATCCCGGATAACTTTAACTTTCTCAACTGAATCCCGAAGCAAATCAATACCCAAAACTTTCGCTTCACCAACCTCATCCCAACAAATAGCGATCTACGTTTCCTTCCATACAAGGCCTCAAACGGTGCCATCTCGATACTAGCCTGATAACTGTTGTTGTAAGAGAACTCCACTAACGGTAGGTGCGAATCCCAAGAATCAGAAAAGTCTATCGAATAAGCTCGCAACATATCCTCAAGAATCTGAATAGTCCTCTCGGATTGACCATCGGTCTGGGGATGAAAAGCCGTACTGAATCGCAAATCTGAATCCAAAGCTTCCTGAAACGCCCTCCAAAACCTAGAAGTAAATCTCGGGTCTCGATCTGACACAATGCTAACCGAAACCCCATGCAATCTCACAATCTCGTCGATATAAAAGGTCGCAAGCTTCTCCATCGAATATCTGATGTCAATAGGCAAGAAATGGGCGCTCTTGGTCAATCTATCCACTATTACCCAAACACTGTCATACTTCCTACGGGTACGAGGTAGTCCCGTAACGAAATCCATAGTCACGTGCTCCCATTTCCACTCGGGAATCTATAACGGCTGAAGTAATCCTGCGGGTCTCTGATGCTCGGCTTTGACCTGCTGACAAGTTAAACACTTCGAAACATACTCGGCTATTTCCCTTTTCATATTAATCCACCAAAATTGTTGCTTCAAATCCTGATACATTTTCGTACTACCCGATGAATAGTATACCTCGATTTGTGACCCTCATCAAGAACTCTCTGCTTAATTCCATCAACATCTGGAACACACAAACGACCACGGAAAGTCAACACTCCACTCGAGCTAATAGAAAGATCCTCGAAGTTCTTTTCCTTCAATTTACCCATTATTTTCACCAACTCGGGATCCTCTTTCTGAGCTTCCTTTATCCTTTGAATTAGGGTCGGAGATACCCTATATTTCGCAAAAATAGCCCCATGTCTCGATTCACGAGGAGACCAATCCCGAACATCCTCAAGCATTTTCCATTCTCGAACCATCATCGAAGCCACATAAGATTTTCTACTAATCGCATCGGCTACCACATTCGCCTTCCCCAGATGATAAGAAATCGTACAATCATAATCCTTTAACAATTCCATCCATCGACGCTGTCGGTTGTTCAATTCCTTCTGAGAGAATATGTACTTCAAACTCTTGTGATCGGTAAAAATCTCAAACTTCGCCCCATAAAGGTAGTGCTTCCATTTGTGCAACGCAAATACAATAGCCGCTAACTCCATATCATGAGTCGGGTAATTCTGTTCACTAGGGGTCAACTTCCTCGAAGCATACGCAATCACTTTCCCATTCTGCATCAACACACAACCCAAACCCTCTTTAGAAGCATCACTGTAAATCACTAGGCCATCGCTCCCATTAGGCAAAGTTAAGATCGGTGCGGTAGTCAACCTCTTCTTCAATTCCTCGAAACTCTTGTCACATTTCTCGGTTCACACAAACGGAACATTCTTCCGGGTCAACTAAGTCATCGGAGTAGCGATCCTCGAAAACCCCTCAATAAACCGTCGGTAAATAACCGGCTAAACCAAGAAAACTACGAATTTCGGTCACTGACTCGGGTCTCTTCCAATCCACTATGGCTTCAATCTTTGAAGGATCCACCGAAATCCCATCTTTAGAAATCACATGGCCCAGAAATGACACCTTCTCGAGCCAAATTCGCATTTACTGAACTTCGCAAATAATTTCTCCCTCGCAAGAACGGATAAAACTGTCCTCAAATGCTGCTCGTGCTCCACTCGAGATTTCGAATAAACAAGAATGTCGTCGATGAAGACCACCACGAACGAGTCAAGATAAGGATGGAAAATCCGGTTCATCAAATCCATAAACACGCGGCCGGCGCGTTAGTCCAACCAAACGGCATAACCACGAACTCATAATGACCGTACCGAGTGCGAAAAGCAGTCTTCGGAATATCCTCCGATCGAACTTCAACTGATGGTACCCACTCCTCAAATCAAGTTTAGAGAAAACCACGAACCCTTGAAGCTTATCAAATAAATCATCAATATGCGGTAGGGGATACTTATTCTTCACCGTAACCTGATTCAACTTTCTGTAATCTATACACAATCTCAACGAACCATCTTTCTTCCGCACGAATAAAACCGGTGCTCCCCACGAGGAAACACTAGGGCGGATAAACCCTCGATCAAGCAACTCTTGCAATTGAACCTTTAATTCCTTCAACTCTGCGGGAGCTAACCTATAAGGCGCTTTCGAAATCGGAGCCGTACCTGGCAAAAGATCTATACAAAACTCAATCTCACGATCGGGAGGCATATCATACTCGGTAGAGAAAACATCAGGAAATTCCCGAACTACCCGAACACTATCAAAACTAGGGGATTCTTTCCTAGTATCAAGAACCTAGCCAAATACCCCTCACAACCACTATGCAATAATTTTCTCGCTTTCATAAAAGAAATTAAGCGAACCTTTCTACTCAGAGGACTAGCCTCAAACACAAATTTAGGCACATCGGGAATAGAAAAAGTAACAGTTTTCTACGGCAGTCAACAGACGCATGAAACTTGCTCAACCAATCCATACCCAAAATGACATCGAAGTCTTGGATAGGAAGAACTACCAAATCCGCACAAAGGACACGACCACAAATAACCACATCACAAGCACGAAAGACTCGATCGGAAATCAAGCATTCTCCTATAGGGGTCGACACCTCTAGCACGTACGGTAAAGACTCGAATGCAGCATTTAACAGAGAAGCAAATTGCACAGAAATGTATGAATGAGATGATCCTGGATCTACTACGCTCGCTGCGCTCTACATTAGACACAGAAACAATACCTCCAATAACGGATGGATCATCGGTAGCTTGTTGTTGATTCATGGCATAAACCTTCCCTTGAACTTTGGGCTTCCCTGCGGCATCCCTTTTCTGACCTTGATTATTACCAACTCCTGACCCGATGCTTGACCTCGGTGCCTCGTGCACTCTCTCGCATAGTGCCCCATTTCACCACAATTGGTGCATTTGCCTTGCTTTTTCCAACACCTATCCTCCGAATGGCCTACCTTCTGACAAAAGGTACAAGGCTTCCTATTCTGAATCTCCGGAGTAGTACCCGGATTCCTCGGTGTGATTTGCCCCTTAAACTGAGATGATGCTCCCGGGTTACCTCAGTTGTCGAAACGATGTTGTGGCTTGCCTTGAGCTCCTTGCTTACTCGGATTAGCTACCTCGATCTTCCTTTATGCTCCCCAATATCTTGCTCTATTAAATAGGCTCGGTCCACCGCATCTTGGAAAGTCACAATCCGTTGAGCAATAAGTTGAGTACGGATGGAGGTCTTCAATCCCCGAATGAATCTCATAGCTTTTTGTTCCTCAGTCCTCACCAAAATAGTCGCAATACCGGGCTAATTCTATGAACTTAGCCGAGTATTGTGCTATAGACAACAATCCTTGCTCCAAGTTGAGTAGCTCGATCTCCTTTCGGTTTTGATCAACAACCGGAATGAAATGCTCCTTGAATTTGCGCACAAACAACTCCCACGCATACACCGTGTGAGTCTCATCCCAAGTAGCTTTAACACCCTTCCACCAATGCTCGGCGGCACCCACAAGCTTGTAAGCCACAAACCGGACCTTGTCCTCATCCGAACACCCAAACACATCATAAATCTTCTCCATAGACTCAATCCACAACTCAGCTTTCCTTACATCGGGCTCCCCATTGAATTCAACCGGTTTCAACTTCAAAAATTGCTCCAATCCATAGCGGGGTGGTGCTTGTTCTACCCTCGGACCTTGATCATGTATGGCCTTCATGGCCGCCTCAAACATGCCTTGAAACATGGCACGTGCTTCTTCCCTTGTATCATTTTGATTCTGTGCCCCACTAGTACCTCCTCTGTTTCTTCTTCCAGACATTGCGAGTAATTACCTGCATACGACATCAACCGTTAATCACTCCGCACTCTACTACCCACCTAGGTCATACTAATCCACCTAGACTTATACTTAGAGCTAATGCCATAGCTCTGATACCAACTGTCACGACCCCGGACCCCGCGGGCCCGAGACCGCGATCTGGACGTCGACTCTAAAACCAAAACTATGAAATACCAAGGTTAAAAATTCCATTTAATACCAAAAGGTGATAATCCAAAGTTTTACAAAACCAAGTTTGATAATAACCAATTACAACTATCATAAACTTCCACAAGTTTATGCACAACAAAATACAAATATACTATTCTTACGACGTCATTGTTTGGTACAACTATCCCAAAAGGTTACACATTTACATAATGTAAACCAACCTATAACAACCTTCCCCAAAGGAATGTATCCACACTCGACGTCCTCTTTCTCGTGATCAGCGAGACTAATCCTTAGCACCTGGGGGGGGGTTTAAGGAAAAACAAAGATAAAAGAAAAGGGGGTGAGATAAATCTCAATAAGTTACTAATGCAACTACATGACATGCTATGATGCAAGAAGCAATAAGCAATAATAAATATCACATAGCACATAGCATTTATCACATAACAGATAGCAGCGGAAATAAACACATAACAAAGGATATAGCCAAGGTTTTCCAAACCGGAACATCCAAATAAAGGATCGCTGCGCAGCTTCAATAATCAACAAATCATCATCTTCATAATAGCATGAAAGCCGAAGAGAAAACCCCGGTACCGGAACCAATAACCAATAAAAGTGTCACAAGGGACAAGGACCATGACACAAAGTCATGCCCGTTAGCTAGATACATTCACAAAGGAACGCTAACTTATCCTTTCCAAGGCCAATCTGGAAAAGGGGTATGGTAAGGGCAAAACAATGGTCAACATTATAATGGACTTGGCTTTGCCATTATAATCCTTCCCATCGCCCGATGCAACAAATATGCCAGCTGGGCTTCCAATTAAATGCTAAGTAATAATAATTTAGCATGAATGAACAACTTAAGGTTCCAAAGTAGGGAACCAATCCAATTAAATTACCACATAGGTAAACCAATCCAAACAACACATCAAGGATGAACCAACATTCCCAAAACGGTACTTAAATAAATTCCATATCATATTTATTCACAAAAGAATCAAATCCAATCAAATAAGTGTTCCACGGTGTTATCTTAAGTTAATTAGAAGCAATAAACCTAAACTAGTTAAGCCTTAAGTCTTAAACCAAGCAAAAAGGTCAAATTCCTGAAACAGGGGGCGGGCGGGCGCCTGGAATAGGGCAGGCGGGCGCCTGAATGACCAAAAGGTCTGGCCATTAGAAAAGGGCATGTAGGCGGGCGCCTGGTCCACCACAGGCGGGCGCCTGGTCTACGAACTGGGAGAAATTCCCAGCTGGGTTCTCCATTTTCAAACCCAAAACCTCCAAACTTATTACCATACTAAAAATCAACTAGGATCAAGACTTCCATCAAGCTTACTAAGGTACCCAAACAACATTTAACCAACAAAGGGACCTTAACAACACCCTTTATTAACCAAAACCAAGAATCAAATCCAACATTTATCAATTCACCATTTTTGACCAAAAACTCAAATAAATTCAAAATAAATTCTATACTCAACCAAACTTTAAATATAACACCTCAAACATTATCTAAACATGATATGAACATTTTAGCATAAAAATGGGGGAAAAGTAACTTACTTGATTTTTCTCAAAGTTGACGGAATTTGAATATTTTTGATTCTACGCGATCCTATCGACGATCTAAACAATGTTCAAGTTTTAAGAAATGAGAGAAGATGAGAGGAAGAAGGTTTAAATGAAGAGAGAAGGGAGAGAAAGAAAAACTTACCAATGGCTAGAGAGAGAGAGAGAGAGTTGGCTGGGAAGAGTGGTGAGGGTGAGGGAGAAGGTGAGGGAAGTAGGGAGGAGATGAAGAAATATTTGAAATGTTACAAAAAGGCCCCTCCCCCAATACTACCTTTTCAATTAAACTCCCCACTAACAAATAAGACTCAACACTTCCACATTAGCCCAAATAACTCGAATAAAATGCTAGGCATAATTATTATGACACATAAAATGCACACATAATTATTTGAATAAATAATAATTTAAATAAATAAATAAGCAAATAATTAAATAATAATCATTTAATTACTAGTAAAATAGAGCCTATATTTCGGGTCGTGACATAGATATCTTTGCGCAGACCTTGACCCTGCTCAGTTTTCAAGATATTACTTCCTAAACTCTCAAGAGATCTCTTTGTGACCAAGCATGGTGCGCATGCTGCTCATGCGCTGAATCCATGCGCGCCGGCAATGCGCATGCCTTTTGTGCGCGGACACAACCTTGGTCAAGTTCCTCATCTCCTGATCTCACATTCTAGAAAGTTTGGAAAACGCTTAGAAGATGCACGCTTATTAAAAAGCTGAGGTGTGCACAAACGACAAAATAAGCACACTCAGCAAAACCATTGGTGGAAACATGCTTCAAAGAAATTTTTCAAGAGAAGACAGCTGTCAACCTTCTAGAAGAAGCTTTTGAAACTGGTCTTCATGCTCAGTCTCCAACGGCTCTATATACCTGTGCACCAATCATATTGTGCCAGGTCATCATCTTTGATCAGAGCCCCAACGGCTATAAAGGACAGCTGCGCGCCAATCATGTTGTGCCAGCTCATTGTCCTTGCTCATATTCAAGCTCTCAGCTATAAATAGCCTGCTCATCTTCATTTCCAAGCTGCCTTTGGATTTGGCCCTTTTCATTGGCCCTTGATCATCACCTTTGATCAAGCCCCTCTTGTTGGCCATTATGCTTCAGAGCTCGAGTTTTATGCTTCACTGAAAACCATGAAGATCTAAAGTCTGCTGCTTAGTTTTTCCAGATTCTTTAGAACAGCCTTCAAGATCTTCAAACCTTCAAAACTCCTGCTCATATCACAAAGCCTATATCACCAGAATTCTTGACGCTCTTCATCTTTCATATTCATAGAGCCCAGAATTTCTGTCACACACACACCTCTTGAAGTTTTGATTATTTTGATCTAACTTCTTGAGATACACCGGTTTAGTCTAGGATTTGTTCTTCATAGATAATAGATCTTGAGTTAGTATTGAGCTCAAATGTTGTAATTTGTAATACTCTCTCATATAATAAGATCTCCATTAGAAATCCAAGACTAACCATCTTGGTAGAGGATGTAGATCTTTCATCGATCGAACCTCTCCAAATAGCGTGTTCATTACTTATTGCATATTCCCTGCTTAACTTTTTATGAACTGCTTTGTTTGATCTTTCAGATTGCCACTCTCAGAAGTTGTAATTGTTATTGCTCATTTGCCTTAGAATCCCATTTTGCGCCACTCTTTAGCCTCATACTTAGCGCGTGCGTTTTATCTCTGCGCAGTATACCCTGCGCAGAGCTGCTTTAAATTTCTGCTGTGCATTTCACACTCTTACCGCGTGCTATACTTAGCCAAAATAAGAGTTGTGCGCATCTGCCATTGAATTGCAAAAGGGTTTGAAAAGAATTTTAAAACGCTATTCACCCCCCCCCTCTAGCGCTATTCACCCCCCCCCTCTAGCGATTTTCACACCTTGTTGCCCCTTTAGGGACCAACAGTGTGGCGTGAAGTGGTGAAGATGAGGTGGCTAGGGTTTCGCCACAATAAGTGGGGTGGCATGGAGGTGTTGCCGCGGGTTGGGATGAGCAAAGAAAAAAAAACAAAAGGAAGGGGTTTCGGCTAGTTGTGTAACGCCCATCCTTATTCTCGTTAAATATTTGACTTACTTGTTAAATACTTGAACTTGCATATTATGTGCTAGTTTTACTTGGGTTAATTTCTTAACTGCTTTAGAATATTAAGGTGGTTAAATGTTTAGTTTTGACTTTTGGGTCATTTGTGAAAATTTGACTTTAGGGGCCTTTTTGTTAAAAGTGAAACTTGAGGGGCCTAGGTGTCATTCTTTGAAAGTGGCTAAATATATCTTGTTGTTGCAGAGAATGAATTCCCAAAATCATTTCTTCTCGTTCTTTCTCTGGTTCTTGAAAGCTAGGTTTAGGGTTTACCCTATTCTCGACTCCTCGAGTTTAATTATCCCTCCGTTCTTGATTTCGATCCCGTATAAATATTCGTGGCGTTGAATAGAGCGTTTTCGGCCGATCAGAAATAAGTTTCCTTGACTTTGATTTCGGACTAGGTAAGTTATTAGCTCCCGCTTGCTTGTAATAACATTCATATATGTTATTCCTGATACTTGTGCTTGTCAATTTCGTGTTTGGGGTGATTTTTGTGATACTTGTAATTTTGGGACAAATGGAGTATAACCCTCTGTGTAGAAATGGAAAAATTACACTTGAAATAAATGTTTAAGCTTGTTAGTGCACTCTTGGGCATTCCTTAAGTGTTAGAATGTTAGTAAAACGTATACTCCTATATTTGGGACGGAGAATTAATCACCCTGGGAAAGAAATGAGTATTGGCTGAAAATAGCTATGTGCGACCGCCCATTTTGGGCTGGGCGACCGCCCATCTTTCTGGAAGGTTTTTCAAAGGATTGACCTGCCTAGTGTGCGACCGCACAGGCCACTTTAGGCGACCGCACACTTGCCCTGATGAACAAAAGTCTTGAATAAAGTTTGTTTAAGCTAGACTTAACCCAAACATAGGTATATAACCTTAGTATAAGATGTCCTAGTAAGTGTTTTGACACCTTAGGGGCATCAGAACTTGGTCTTAAACATGAATACTCATTGAATTAAAATGAGAACTTTGTCTTGAACATGAACACTTATAGAACTCAAATGAGAACTTAAGTATAAGAGTAACAACTCTTCTTTATGTCTTGAAAGTGCTATAAACAAGCACTAATGTGTTATGCTTGTCTTGAAACCAATGTTTGTGCACCTTAGGGGCATTAGAATAGAGTCTTGGACTTGAACATCCTAAGAATAGGAGCAAAAACTTGTAAGAGTAAAATGTATAACTCTTATACATGCTTGAATGTCCAAAAATTGGAATGATAACTCGAGTATAAGACAATAAAATCTTGTACATGACTTGAACATCCAAAGAATTGGATTAAGACTTGAATATAAGATGATAAAATCTTGTACATGACTTGACACCAATACATGTGTTTGGTAATGAACTAGAAAGTGCTATGAACAAGCACTAACGTGTATGAGAAATTTTCTTGATGTGTATGTGCAAACATTGCATATAGTTGCTTGATAACAATATGAATTCTTGATTACTTGAAGCATGTTCTGTGTTGTGAGCTAGTCCACTACTTTTGAATTAGTTCTATTCCCGTAGTTCAAGTAAATACCTACTTGTGCATTCTTGTGTGAGTCCAGCTGGTCCTTGCTTGTTCGGAGGAATATAGGTTCACGCTTATCATGAGGCTGGGGCCAAAGTGATAATCGGGGATCTATGTATCTGCGCTTGACCCCTTACTACAGGCCATAGTAAGGGCATAGCTTCCTTTATTAGAGCAATACGCCTGATATAAGTGAACGCTAAACTCTTGAACACCTCGTGAATCTTGATCTTGGGAATGACACTGGTTACCGGGTCTTCTTATATATACTGCATAAGCGGTTTCTTGATATTGATCGTGATTTGTCAAAGTAATACAAGCTACGACAACAATGGTATTCTTGGGAGGAATAAGGAAGGAAGCAATATCCTTTATAATGTGCTAGCTTAGCCTTATGTGCTACTTGATGAGTAGCTTAGCCTCTTATATACTTGTTACTTGATGATACTTGATACATGATTACTTGAGTATCTACTTGAATTGCATGATAACATGTCATGTAGTTGTATCTAATAGCTTACTGAGATTTATCTCACCCCGTTCCTTGTTTAATTGTTTTCCTTAGATCAAAGAAAGGCCAGTGATAGTGCGAAGTGAGGCTCGACATAGCTGGGAGCTTACTACGCAGGTGGTTATTCTTTTGGGAATCGTGGTCCTTTTAGATTTTGGTGAGGACGATGTATTATGGATTATGTAACTCAGTATTTTGGGTAGACTTGTTGTCTCTAGACATCTCTTGTAATGCCAGCATATGTGCTAGGCATGTTTCCGCTGTGTATAATCACGTTTGGTTTAAATTTTCTTGTCTAGAACTCGTGGTGTGAGCTATATTAGCTCCTTACTCTAGAGTATATATATCATGTCAGTCTATTATAAATAGTTGTCATCTAGTTCTTGTTAGTTTCTTGATTCTCATTAGTCACGCGCATCCAGGTTCGAGGTTCTATTAGGGGATCCCAGGACCTGGGGGCGTGTCAGGTTGGTATCAGAGCTACCCTGGTTTAGCTACCCTGTTTAGCTACCTTGGTTTGCTCTAAGTCTAGATAGGGTCTATGACCTAGGTATGGGTTAGTCTTGGGGTGTTGTTAACGCCGAGTGTTTACCTACAAGTACAATGAGTTCTGAAGGTAAAAGTGGTAGTAATCAGCTGAGATATGTAACTCCTCAAGAAGAGATGGTTGATAATATAGACTGGGATTATCCTAATCGACTTTCAAGGTTCTTGAAGTTGAAACCTCATAGCTTTGACGGGGAATTTGATGCTAAGAAGGAAGAGTAGGCAGAGACGGTATTGCGGGTAGAGTAGGTACAACAGGGGTGGTAGTTTGCAACAGGTTACAGGCTGCCATGCTCGTATGCAGGCCAGAAAATAGTAACACTGCAAACAGAGGCAGGAGACACAAATGGTTTGAAGAAGCCATTAATTAATAGGGAAGGAAACAGAGAACAGGTTGAATATTAAGTGATGCAATCCGAGAATATAATTATATTAACTATTATAATTATATTTGTATTTTATTATTAGTTAGGTTGTAATTATTATTTTTCGTCATTATTTTTAGTAGTATAATTTTAGTGGTTTATAGGATAATTTTTTGAGGAGATTTTCTAGTTTTTAAGTCCTATTAGGTTACTATATAGGTTAGGGGTAATTTTAGAAGGTTTTAACTTATTTTTCAAGTTTTATGGCATTATAAATAGGCCTCATATTGTAATCCGAAAATTAGAGTTGATATTGATTATTTAATTAATTGCTTTGCAATTGTGAGGTTAATTCCTTGAAGCTTTTTAGCTTGTTGAAGGTGGATTCCTTCGTGAAGGTGGATTCCTACGTTTATTCAAGAATCTCATCATCTTGGTGTTGTTAACCTACCTACAAGCTCCAATTGTCTTTATTAGCTTAATGATTGATACTCGTAGGACTTACCGAGTGGAGCTTCTCAGTATTAAATCTAGTTTTGTTGTGGAATGAAGCAATTAAGTATTGGGGTTAAGCTCCACAAATGGTTCCTATATTATATTCCCTCTGTATTTTCAAGAAATCTTTGTCCCAAAATGAGTGTCTTTTTTTTAACATAACTTTGTCCCTAAATATATTTTTTTCGATTTTTTTTTCACCGGTCTCTTTATACCTGCAAAACTAAATGTTTGGAAAGGACATTACAAGATTATATATGAATCTTTGCCACCAAATTGTACAAAAAGCTAAGATTTTCAGATGTCCCTTAAAATGAAATTTGACACTCATTTAGGGACAGAGGTAGTAGATTGTTGTTTCTCAATATTAGATATTTTTTTTTTTTTTTTGTTTTAGTTATGTTTCTCAAAGTAAAATATTCACACTCCATTAAAGCTTTGTTGTTGTTGTTCTTGTTCTCAAAGTAAAAGATGAACACTCATTATATACAATGGAGGTTGAGAATATGTCCCTATTTTGTTAAGCTCTATTGAGACACATATGATGGTTCCAGTAACCATTTCGGATCCAGAGAATCAAATGAACAAAATATGGAAAATTTTGGAGTAAAACAGCTTGCTTGTGTTGGTTGCCTTGTTGGTAGGCGCGGTTATGTCTCCTCTCGGTCATGTTGGTGATTTTTGGACGATAACATACACGGTTTGGCTGTGTTGCAAGGTATTACCATATGTGTGTTGGGTGTGGAGTCAAAACCGTGGAGGAGCGAGAGGTCAAAACCATAGAGGAGAAGGAGAAGAAAACGACACTGCAGCAGGTGTGTGCCGCCGCCCTAGGAGGGGCTGGGCGATCGCCCACTTAGTCTGAGAAGATCTGGGCTGAGACTTGTAGAGTAGGCGGCCGCACAAGGAGAAAGTGGGCGACTACCCACTCTATCACTCTATCAGGAAGGCTGACGTGAATGTGGAGCCGTGCGTCGAGTCCAAGTTGGAAAGGAATTAGTTTCCTAATTCCATGGAACATGGAGGAGAAGAAAGTAATTTGTTTCCTTAGTAGATTGGGTCTCCTTATTAGTTAAGGAGTTATACTCTTTCCGTCTCAGGGACTCCGGGTAATTAGGTTTTGATCAGGATTAGGTTTTGTATATCCCGTGACAGCCACCATAATATTTAGTACTTGCTTTATGCTAGGAGTAACTTAGGATATCAAAAGAGAGCCACAAAATAGTGTCAAGGATGGGGCCGGGGGCCTAGGAGAAGGGCGCGATCCTACAACCCGGCCATGACCGTGTCGTGTGTGTTCTTGGAGGAGGTGAGATAATAATATATAGGTGAGAGAGATTGTTCTTGAAGAGTAGCCATTTTTAGATCTTAGTGATTGCATGTGCAAAGTTGTAACGATATTCATATATTATTATAGTGATATCATGGCTTAGAGCCCCAGATGTAGTAATGTGTTAATGAATTGGGTTATCAAAATCTTGGTGTTTATATACTTTCATATTATTTCATGTGTTCGAATTATTTTCTTTAAGTTTGGACTGCAAGTATGGGCTAGGCGGATGTGGAGATCCCCCCAAATCCCCTACAATGTTTCGGTCCTTTTTTTTTTATTTTTTTGGACTCCCTGTTGATTTGTGAATGTAAATGAATATGCGCAGACAAACCCTAACACATGTTAGAAGTCTGAAGAAATATACATTTACTCTATATTAGAGGTTATGTCATTGTTCATTACTTTATAAGTTTTCTTCTTTTCATACAGTTGATTGTTTTTTCCGGTGCCCGTGATTTTCATTGCTCACATGATGGGTTTCCCAGGTATCAACATTGTTAAGCAACCCAAATTCTAACTTGATTTTTAGTTGGTTTATGGCTTCCAAACTTTTATTGACACTGTCCATGATATTGCTATTCATTAGGATGACAGAATAATCTTCTTCATTGCTTTAGCATAAGCCGTATTGGTTGGTCCGATTGAAAGGAACCACTGCATTTGTTTGATTTTTGAGACAGTTGTAAATTTTTCTTTTAAGTTTTACTTGAAAAAAAAAAAAAACTCGAAGTTGGATCCAAGGCTTTTCAACTGTTTGATCAGAAAACCCAAAAACAGGCTTGTGTCTCTCTATTGACTGAGGATTTGTTATGTCAGGTGTGTAGAACCAACTATTAGTGTGCAATTGTGTAGGTTCTGGGCTCACCCCTCCTTAAAATTAAGTGTTCCCTCTGTTGCAGAATAAATGTCATTGACACGTTAACATTTTTGAACTCTTTTTGATGTTTCCTTGTTTGCCCTCAAATTTGTAGTAGTTCATGTTGATCATACTTGTGAGTCATATGCCTAGCCCTTTTTTATATAGGTCACTTGAGGGAGATCACCAGACTTTGTATTCCATTTTTAGAAATGCGAAATTAATTTTGAAACAAACCAAAATGGAAAGGGCCACATATAATCCGGGAAAGAGGGAGATATAAATATACACATATATATTTATATATATATATATATATATGTATATATATATATGTATATATATATATGTATATATATATATTTTGTGATTTATGGATATATGGAAGAAACCTTCGACGTGAGAATAGAAATAATAAACATTGTAACCAAACAATGAAAATTCCATTAAGTAACAAATAACACATCGTATAGTATATAAAGTACATAAAAACAAAAGCAATCTCATTCCAAAAATAAAAAATAAAAAAGAGAGTAAACAAGTTCAAGTAAATATTAATTGTAAAGAAGTATAAATTTGTGGCATCCCCAGAAAACTAGTTTGATGGAGGCGGTGAGAAAGGAATAGCGGGGATAGTTGTTGGTATGGTTGGGAGTGTTGTGGGAAGGGTAGGGAGAGTCATTGCTGGGAGTGGAGCAAGTGTTGGAAATGTAGGCTTGGGCAAGGTTGGCAGCGTTGCAGTTGGCAGTGTAGGCAGAGTTGGCAATGTTGTTGTAGGAAGTGTTGGCAGTGGTGGCAACGTTGCTGCAGTTGGAAGTGTAGGCAGAGACGGTATTGCGGGCAGAGTAGGTACAACAGGGGTGGTAGTTTGCAACAGGTTACGGGCTGCCATGCTCGTATGCAGGCCGGAAAATAGTAACACTGCAAACAGAGGCAGGAGACACAAATGGTTTGAAGAAGCCATTAGTTAATAGGGAAGGAAAGAGAGAACAGGTTGAATATTAAGGCTGTATTTGAGCAAGTTCAGTTATGGTTTTGATGATGTTTTGTCTTGTTCATTTAGGTATTTATAGATAGAATGTTTGGTGTGTTGTTTTAATTTGGAGAAATGTAGAGTTTGATGATATGTGGTTGGAGGGAATAGTTTGTTCATCTACCTTGTTTGAAAAATGTTCCTACACTACTAGAAATTGTATTTTGGGCGACCAATCTAAGGAGACTAAAAATTATTGGTCACCTAAACAGTCTTAAGGCGACCAAAATGTGGGTTGGTCCCTAGAGATTGGCCTTTGGCCACCAATCTTAGGAGACCAACAAGTTTGTGGCCTTATTGCTTCTTTACTCCACCAAGTAAAATATTCGTCACCTAAAGACAAACTTTGGTGACCAATATTGTTGCGACAAAGGGATTGGTCACACAAAAGCCCTCTGGGTACGACTTCTTTGGCGACCAACAACTTGTCTCCTCAAACATGTTTAGGCGAGAATAAAAATCGTGGTCACCTAAAAAATGTCTTTGGTGACCAAGCTTTTGGCTTCAAGACAACTTGGTCACCTTAGATTGAACTTTATACGACCATAGAAACTGGTCACCTAATTTACTTTTAGGTGACCAAGTCTTTGTGGCCAGAAGTAGTGTTTAGGCACCAAGGTCTTTGGTGACCAATAATGGTTGCCTAAAGTTTCGTTCATTTTACATGTGGTCTTTCCTAGCAAAATCTTCTCTTTTGTCTAGCGAAATCTGATTTTTATCCCCCAAAATATCTCTGAAAAGTTTCTCTCAATAGTTATATCAACAATAGTGTTGCTCCAGACAATAATTTAAAGTGACTCTCAATAGTCATATCAAGAATAGTGCTACTCCAGTCAATTATTTAAAGTTACTCTCAAGTTACATCAAAAATAATGTTTCTCTAATAAATAATAGAAAGTATTCTCAATAGTCTCATCTAAAATAGTGTTGTTCAGTCAATAATTTAAAGTTGTCCATAATAACGTCAAAGACTTCACTGATAAAGTTTTGAAAATATCTTCCCTAGGTGACAAATATTTTAATAAAATAAATTTTTAATTTGTCACTTAAACTATTTTGATAGCCTATAAATCATCTCTTACTACACATCATTCTTGCATCCATACACTAAATCTTCTATACTCAGTCTTACTTGTTTTTCAGGAGTTTGCATTGATCTTTCCTTCTCTCTTTTCTGTACTATCTCTCATTTGATCCATAGTTACAATCTCTTCGATACCATCTTTCTCATTTGACTACAAAATTGTACTATCACTTCATCGTACAATGGATAAAAGTTGGATGTATCTTTCCAACAAATTATCCAGGGATCATATAGCAGGGATTGATAGATTTCTTGAATTTGCAGTAGCACATAATCACAATTCATCTGGCCTTATCCCGTGTCCATGCGCTAACTGCAACAACATGGCATTTCATTCTACCTCTGATGTAAAATGTCACTTTCTGCGGAAGGGAATGATGTATAATTATACGTCATGGACACATCATGGTGAACGTGTAGATTTTGCTTCAACGTCATCACAAAATGAGCAGCCAGACCAGAATTATTTTGATGACAATGATCAAGTGATGGGCATAATAAATGATGTCTATCCATTTGCATCAATGCATCATAATAATTTTGTGCAGAGGTTGCCTCGTTTATGGCTGAGCATGTGGAGTTGATGAAGACTATGTACGATGAGGACTTTTATTATGGACATCACCGTCAACAATTTACCAAATGGTTTCGTAAACGTGTAAGTCAATTAATCATTTATATTTACTTTAGTATTACTAGAGATTGCTTTATGTATTGTTTAATAATATCGATATTTATATTTATGATAGATTTCAAAGATGAGTGGAACATACTACGATGAATTGAAGGCATTGGCAAGAGGTCTTCTAGAATTTATATTTATGATAGATATTCATATCTTCCAAAAGTGATGAACCTGATGATGATGAAGGATATACAACTTCACCAGAACCAGAGGACGAAAACGACAACGATTTCGGAATATAGATTCAATACGTATCAAAAGTCGTACTTTGAATTATGTTTTATTTAATGTATAATAAATTATGTTTTTAATTAATTCCGTATTTCTGTATTATCAAGTTTTTTAAATGATATAAATTCTTGTTTTAAAATGTTTATTTTATAAATTTAATCTTAAAAAAAACTAAAATAAAAATAATGAGTTTGACCTCAAAAAACGTAACTTAGTACTTCACTTTTAGAGGGAGCAACTTTGGGCAGTAAAGTTTGAAATTTAACATAAAATTTGGCACTAAAATTTCCCTCCCTCACAACATGGTTAGTAATCCCTCCGTCCCAAATTAAGGTTCTTACTTTCTTTTTTGGTTTATCCCAGACTAAAGTTCTTAATTGTTTTATTACCTAAAATAGACTATGAGACCCACTTTTTATTCTCACAACAAAAATCCCTACCCACTTTATCTCTCCTACTTTCTCTTACTTAATTTTTCATATTCACAACATTTTTTTTTTAATCTCCGTGTAAAGTTAAACTAAAAACTTTAGTCAGGGACGGAGGGAGTACTTCACTTTTAGAGGGAGTAACTTTGGACAGTAAAGTTCAAAATTTCACAAAAAAATTGGCACTAAAATTCCCCCCCACCCCCCCAATTCTAGTTTCCCACTCTTTCCCCATTGAAAAGTCAAAAGCCTTTTATTAACACGTCTCTTTCTCTACTCCCCTGACCACACTTTCATTACCTCTCTCTCTCTCTATAGCTATCGCTTTCTCTATCTCTCTCACTCTCCCTTCGACTGACGCCGCACCATAGAATCCGGCCACATCCACCTCTTCTTCAACCAAACCTTGTTCACCGGGTTAGTACTTTACACACAGACAAATCCCCCCCCTCCGTCTCTTTCTCTCTCTCTTGTTAGTGACTAGTAACTCTAACGTTTTGACACAATTTGGGCAAATATCTTGCTTCAAATTACTGAATGTTAAAGTTTAGACAAATGTTTTGTTAACATATTAATGTTATTGTAAGCCATAATCTGATTTTAAAGGTTTTTCATGATTTGCAATTGCCTACCAACTGTTTGTCAAAATGACTCTTTCATTTATCAAGATACACTTTGCGATTCTTTACAAAAGAAAAAGAAGTTCACTAATTTATTTTGTAAATGCAATTCTATTCCCTCGATCTGAAGTTCCGAAAGTCATTTGGAGAGGAAGAGTGCGTGTTCTGCCTAATAATGAAAGTTTATATAGAACAATATATGGATCTTTCTTGTTATTTCTTGTTATAAATTCAAAATGTTTTGTTCCATGGCTGCACAAGTACATTCCGGACCTCCTTGAGGAAGTTCATTCAGTTCATCATAATACAGGGGAAGAAGCCATTGATTAATATTTAGTACAGTTTCTATGACTGGTCCAAACAACCTCTCCTTGGTGTGATGCATACGCTAGGCGCACTGTTCACTACTCTTAGTTTCTAATTTTTGTTACCCCTGTCTAGTTTCTAATTTTTGTTACCCCTGTCTAGTTGTTAATGTTATTGTCTTTTGATTAACATTCGATTTATGCCTTGAAAGATTCTAAGCTTCATTCCTTTTACACATTTAGAATGTGAATGAGCTATAGACATTTTATTGTTTCTCAGAATCTGATGTCACAGTCACATTGTTGAGATGGAGAAAAAGGTCAATATCAGGTGTGAGAAGTTCTCTTTGTAGCATCTATTCATGATGAATGAATGCCGTGAGCATGTTGATACCCGGTATGTATTCCGCTCAGTGTGACCACATTCTTCTTTGTGTGTGTGATAAGCTTGTGTTTGTGTGTTTAATAAACTTGTGTTTGGGTTTTACAAGTTAGTACTCCTTCCGTTCCAAAATGAATGTTTGTCTTTGTTCTTGATCAAGAATAAAAAACATTCATTTTTGATAGTGGTGAGGTTGTTGAATATTACTCCCTTTGTCCTAAAAAGTTAGTCCCTCTTTTTCAATGTTACTACGAATGAACTTTGAGCAATAATTTAGTCTAGTTTTAGTTATCCTAATGAAGATCTAATATTTGCTATTGATACACCATTATATATATTATCAATACCAATTTTTGGATTCTCATTTGAACAATTAAAAGTAACCAAAATTATTGCTCAAAGTTCATTCAAGCAAACAACGAAAAAAGAGGGACCAACTTTTCGGGACAGAGAGAGTACGTGTTATTGCAAGCTAGTAGAGAATTGTCCTGATTTCGGTGATCCTTGTTCTAAGCTAGCATTTCCTTGCTCATCTCCTTTGTTATCCAACTTGGTTACCTTTTGGCCTCTGCATTCTAATACTGCTATGTGCACAGCCAATGAGATTCAAAGGAGTTGCTGCAGCGGAAAATGTTGATGTATCTCAGTGTCTCCAATGTATTACCCCAGGTACCACCCTAGTAAATGTCTTCTCTACAAGGATGTTTATTTCCGGTAGTTGATAACTTTAAGGATGTTTATGTCACGCCAGATAATCCAGAAGCAACTCCTTTATATGTAAGTGTTTACTATTTTTTTAAAATTTGTTTGACTATAGCTTGTGTGTTTTTATTTACGCTATTATTGCTTTTGAATTCAGGAAAAAATGCAAGAAAAGATAAAGGATTTCAACAATGACTATGAATCTCAGTTTACCGACACCCCATTGCATGAAATTCCACGCCCGGATCCAGCCATTGGAGTGAAAATATTGACAGAAACTCTTCAAGAATTGGGTCTGAATGTTGGGAGTTATGTGAGGGGTATGGGTCGTGGGATGGTACGTGATGTTAAACGCCGATTGCCACCTTCAACATCTCAAGAATCAGCAAATAAAGTGCAAGATCTAGAAGAAAAATTGGGACATTCACAAGATGAAGTGAAGGGGTTAAAAGAAAAAGTGGCGTCTCAATCAAGTATGTTTGATAAACTTGTTGGCATGTGAAGGCTAATGGTACTATAGCCTCCATTGAAGACTTTATCACTCTCAACTCTGAATTTGCTCCAAACTTATCTTAGGTTTCAAAACTTTTTAGTAATTGTGATGAAGTTTTTGATGACAATACTTTGATGGTAGTATTTTGATGATGTATTTGATGGTAGTATGTTGATGAACTACTTGACTA
Source organism: Campanula takesimana (assembly GCA_026119855.1). Lineage (NCBI taxonomy): Eukaryota > Viridiplantae > Streptophyta > Magnoliopsida > Asterales > Campanulaceae > Campanula > Campanula takesimana. Next base: position 343,454 of record JAOWBW010001289.1, on the reverse strand, counting down.
CAATAACTTCAATTGTAGTATTTTGATTTGGATATTATAATGTTATTAATTACTACATCTAACAAGTAATGTAATATATTTTATTTGTGCTATTTTTATTTATTTGTTTATGTTTTTTATAAAATTTAAATTATAATTATTTAAAAAATAGAGGTGACAACATTAGGTGACCAAATTGTACCAGATCATGTGAGACTTTAGGTGACCAGTTGTTGGTCACATATACACGTTTCAATTGGCTAAGTACTTGGTCACGCAACACATATTTTAGGTGACCAGTTAATATTTAGTCTCCTAAAGTAGCATTGAGTGACCAACCTATTTGTGGCCTAAAAACTCTTAGGTGATGAGACTTTTGGTAGCCTTAAGTTGGTCACATAGACGTTTAAACTACTAAAACAACTTGGTCGCCTAAGAATTCTTTGGTGACCTCTACATGGTCACCTAAGCGTTCGTCTCCTTGGATGTTTTAGGCGACCAAGAGCAGTTTTTCGTCCCCTAAAACTTGAGGGTAGGAGGTTCGCGTGACCAATCTTTGGTGACCAGTAGTTGTCACCTTAGGTTTTAGGTGATGAATGCTTGGCTTAGGCGACCAGTTTTCTTTGTCTCTTAAAATGTGATTTCTAGTAGTGCTAGTAGTTTTTGTTGGTTACACTAACTGTTTTTTTCTCAAGCTCCATTTTTTATTGAAATAATGGTCCGCTCATTTCAAATATTTCTTTTATTTTCAAAAAAAAAAAAAAAAATAATAAAAAAAATTACATCAGTTTTATTCTTATCATTTCGGTCCGTTTATATCCTACCTACAAGCTCCAATAGTCTTTATTAGCTTTATGATCAATACTCGTAGGACTTACCGAGTGGAGCTTCTCAATATTTAATTTAGTTTTTTTGTGGAATGAAGCAATTAAGTATTGGGGTTAAGCTCCACAAATTGTTCCTAAACGACAATCACCTGCAGAAGAGGACACGGAAGAAAGGAGAAGAGGAAGAAGACGTATAACAGTAAAAGAAAAGAAGGGAGGAGTTGTGAAAGAAGTAGGCCAACGTGCCTTTTACTCTATATTAGCATAGTATTTATAATATGTACAATACCTATTCAAACTAGGGACGAGATACCCTAATCATTCCTAGATAATTACAAGGAATCAAATATATTTAAAATATATAAAGATATACAACAAATCTCCATCCCGTTAAGACTTTGCGGAAGATATGGCTGAGTCCAAATGATGAGATACGGGATTTATGTTTTCACCCCCCTCAAGCTAAGCCTTGCCCGAAAGAAGGTGGAAGCGTGGTTTGGCAAGACTTTTGGTGAAGATGTCCGCGAGTTGATCGGAGGATGAAATGTGGTGAAGTCGTAAAAAGCCGCGTTGATGTAGGTCACAGACAAAATGAAGGTCAATCTCAATGTGTCGTGTTCGAGCGTGAAACACGGGGTTTTTGGACATGTGAAGGGCGGAGATGTTATCGCAAAGAAGTAGAGGTGGTTGGAGTACAATACCGAGTTCACGATAGAGATAACTGAACCACCGAAGTTCCGCAGCTGTGGAGGCCAAAGCTCTATATTCCGCTTCACTACTAGAGCGAGCGACGGTGGGTTACTTTTTAGCCGTCCAGGCGACAAGATTGGGACCAATAAACACACAAGCCCCCGTTGTGGATCGACGATCATCGGGAGAGCCTGCCAGTCAGCGTCGCAAAACGCTAAGAGGGAAGTGTCCGGGGAAGACTGAAAGGATAAGCCAAGGTGAATTGTGCCTTTAAGAAACCGAAATATCCTTTTAACCGCTTGGAGATGGCCAATGCGTGGGGCGTGCATGAATTGGCAAATTTGGTTGACTGCGAAGGAGAGGTCCGGACGAGTGAGAGTGACATATTGTAACCCACCAACCATACTTCAGTACATAGATGCATCGGGCAGAGGGTCACCGTCCTGAGCGGATAAGTGAGAACCCGGAGCAAGAGGGGTAGATGCAGGCTTGCACATATGCATGTTGAACTTGTGAAAAAGGTCCGACACATACCGAGATTGAGATAGTTGAAGAAGAGACTGAGAGCGAGTAGCCTCTATACCGAGGAAGAAACTCAGGGGGCCTAACCGTCGACTTTCAAAAGTAGAGCAAATCGAGCCAATGACATTTGTCACCTCCGTGTTGTTAGAACCAGTGACAATGATGTCATCTAGGTAGATGAGGATTGCAACAGTGGAGCCTCTGCGATGTCAAATAAATAATGAAGAATCTGAGTGACTGTTGAAGAACCCTAAGGTGAGAAGGAAGTCATGAAGGTGATGATACCAAGCATGAGGGGACTGTTGAGTCCATTAAGTGCGCAATGGAGGCGACATACGAACTCAGGATGTGTAGAGTCAATAAATCCCGGTGGTTGAGCCATGTATACTTCTTCTAAAAGAATCCCATTGAGGAAGGCATTACGCACATCGAGCTGTTCAATGGGCCAGTCTCGTGAGTGAGCTAAAGATAAAATGGTACGAATGGTGGTTGGTTTGATGACGGGACTGAAAGTTTCATCATAGTCAATACCCTCTTGTTAAGTATACCCTTGAGCTACGAGACGTGCCTTATACCGGTCAATGGACCCATCATCACGGAGTTTGATTTTGTAGATCCACTTACTTCCCACAATATTATGGTGCAAAGGTGGAGGGACAAGAGACCACGTCCTGTTTTTGCTTAATGCCGAGATCTCCTCATGCATGGCTTGTTGCCATTGAGGAATAGGTGCAGCTTGCCAGAAAGTGCGTGGCTTAAATAAGGTGGAATCAACATTTGTTGCACTAAGAACAAAAGGGTTTTTAGGTCGGAAAATACATGCTTTAGCTCTAGTGGTCATAGGATGAGTGCTGGTGATGGGAGGTTCGGCTACAGGAGGCTGGAGATCAAATCCCAAGACAGATTGTTGAACTGGAGCAGAAGAATTTGATGGAGTAGGGAACTGAGAAGTGGGACTGGTCAACCCAGCACTGGATGGTGTAGGATCCTCAAGTTAAAAAGGAATGGGCTCTTGCTGGCGAGTGGGCCTGGAAGAAACAGAGCCAGTAGATGGCCCAGTAGAGGCAAGAGGAGAAGAGGCATGGACAGAGTGGGCCGGCGATGCTGAATGGAGAGGAGGCCCTTTCGTCAAGGCAGCAAGTGGAGTAGTATATGGGCCTTGGGCCATTGGGGACATTGGGCCAGAAGCAGGGACATGCTGAGAAGGGCCGTGTATATGCTGCCTGTAGAGCTTGGTTGTGCAGTCCATTGAACCTGTGAAGATTGATTTGTACCATGGACAGTAGTGGAGAAAGAATTTTCAGCATAGTAAAAATGTTGTTCATCGAATAAAACATGCCTCGAAATGTAAATCCGTCCCGTAAGAGGATTAAAACACCGATATCCCTTTTTCATCAAATCATACCCCAAGAAGACACATGGAGTGGATTCGAGCATCAATTTTTGATTATTGTAAGGCACAAGATTGGGAAGCAACCAAAAAGTTTTGAGAAAACGATAGTCGGGAGCTCGACGCCATAGTTTCTCATACGGAGACATGTAACGAAGTTGTCTCATGGGAAGTCTATTTATAAGAAACACGGCGGTGGAAAATGCTTCTACCCAAAACTTCATCGGGACATGAGATTGACCCAGTAAACAAAGACCATTTCTACTATATGCCTATGTTTTCGCTCAACAACCCCATTTTGTTGTGGTGTGTAAGGACAAGAAGTGCGATGATGAATACCATTTTTAACAAGAAAAGCCGCAAATTGACGATTTAGAAATTCCCCTCCCCCATCAGTTTGTATGGTTTTGATTGTGTGAATGGCACGTATTTTACGAGTTAACTGATTTTCGATTAGAGTCTTAAAATCAGAGAAAACATTAAACACATCGGATTTATGAATTAAAGGAAACAACCAAACATAACGGGAGAAATCATCAACAATAGACAAAACTTGAAGCCCGAAACAGAAGCAATCTGAGAGGGTCCCCAAACATCTAAATGTATCAAATCCAAAGGTCTAAGAGAATTAAAAGAACGAGGTTGAAAAGGAAGATTACAAGCCTTGCCTAAAAGGTAAATATGACACATTTCCCTACTTTGAATCGGACCGCTAACCGGAATCCGAGTTTTATTAACTAAGCATTGAAACTTTTGAGAAGAAGGGTGCCAACCGGGCATGCCACGTGGAAGAAGATGCATGCTCCCCAATTAATGCCAAGGAGTTTAACCGAGACTTGGGGATGAGGGACAACGTGTAGAGATTTCCTGCATTACTACCAGAAAGAAGAGTCCTCTTGGTACGATTGTCCTTCACACAAAACCCAAAATAGTTAGTTCAAAGAAACAATCATTGTCTAAGCAAATTTGTGAATTGAGAGTAATGATCGACTGGTTTTTTGAACGTGCAAAACAGTGTTCAAAACAAATCTATGATTATTAGTCAAGAAATTGTAGAACCAACATGAGCAATAGGAATTGAGGAACCATTTGCAACAGTAATGTTATCGTTACTTGAGTATGGAGAGTAATTTTTCAGGACACCTTGTTGAGATGTCATGTGATCTATCGCGCCGAAATCAAGAACGAATGAGACGTGAGCCATGGGTAAGGAACCGTCATACTGGGGTACACTACCGTTCGTCATTATTGGAGGACTAGGGTAGTATTGAGCATTATAGGCAAAGTTCCCTCTTTGAAAACAAGTGTCTGCTTCATGACCAAGTTTCTTACAGATTTGACACTTAACTATGTTAGGATCGGGACTCATGAATGGGTTAGGAGGAGTGTTAGGAGGAGTGTAAGGGACATGGTTAGGAGGAGTGTAAGGGATAGGGTTATGAATAGGACGTATAGGCTGGGTGGGGAGAGCCGGAGAGAATTGAGGAGGAAGTAGCAGGAGGCCATGATTCTGATTTCTACCCCGGTTATAACCCTGATTACGTTGCCCATTGTTCCGACCTTGATTCGGAAAGAAGAAAAAACCCCTTTGGGTAGGATGACCACTCGGCCGAAATCCCCCTTGGTGGCTGTTAACCGGAGGAGAAGGGTGAGGAGATGGGGTTTTGGGTTTCTCTGGTGCTTTGGTGACTGATGATGGACTAAGGATGGCATTGGATTGGTTTGCAAACTTATTTTGGAGATTTTCTTCTTGAAGAAGAAGATCATTAAGTTCCTCTACGGATGTGTCTCTTTTAGAATTTTGGGTTGTGATAAACTCCTTATAAGTGTGACCTAACCCACCCAAAATACGACGACGGAAAGTGTTGGTAGAGATAGCCTCACCCGCTCATGCTAAAGAATGAGAGAGTGTTTTGGTGCGAAGGATGTAATCTTGAATGGACATACCGGGTGTAAGGGTTAAATCATGGAGTTCTTCTTGAAGTTTGTGGATGTGTATGGTAGAAGAAACACCAAATTCTTTGGAGAGAAGATCCTATGCCTCCAGGGTGGTAGTACATGGGTTTACATGAGGTTGAATTTCAGAGGTGACGGTGGCCTTAATCCACCCGAGAATGAAACGAGAAGTGTAAACAAAAGCTGTATAGTCTAGATTTTTAGTGGTGACGTTGGGGAGATGACGGGGAGGAGGGTCATTATCGGGTAAGTCATGAGTGAGACAGTGTATTTCTAGCATAGATAGAAAAAGAGAACTCCAATTTTGGTAGTTCTCATTTGATAACCTAGAATGCCCCATGTAGGATTGAACATTAAACAAAGTTGGAAGCCCATATTTGTTAGTCGAAAGAGTACCTTACCCTGAACCAGAATTCGCCATGTTCTTCGTTGAAGCGTCTGACTCGTCACCCATGGCTTAAGGTGCTCTTGATACCATAAACGACAATCACCTGCAGAAGAGGACACGGAAGAAAGGAGAAGAGGAAGAAGACGTATAACAGTAAAAGAAAAGAAGGGAGGAGTTGTGAAAGAAGTAGGCCAACGTGCCTTTTACTCTATATTAGCATAGTATTTATAATATGTACAATACCTATTCAAACTAGGGACGAGATATGTACAAACTGATATCCTAATCAATCCTAGCTAATTACAAGGAATCAAATATATTTAAAATATATAAAGATATATATCAAATCTCTATCCCGTTAAGAATTTGCGGAAGATACGGCTGAGTCCAAATGATGAGATACGGGATTTATGTTTTCAGTTCCTATATTATAGATTGTTGTTTCACAATATTAAATCTATTTTTTTAGTTATGTTTCTCAAAGTAAAATATTCACTCATTAAGGCTTTGTTGTTGTTCTTGTCCTCAAAGTAAAAGATTAACACTCATTATTTACAAAGGAGGTTGAGAATATGTCCCTATTTTGTTAAGCTCTATTGAGACACATATGATGGTTCCAGTAACCATTTCGGATGCAGAGAATCAAATGAACAAAATATGGAAAATTTTGGAGTAAAACAGCTTGCTTATGTTGGTTGCCTTGATGGTTTGAGAGTGATCTTAATTCCGAATGTTTTCTTGAATGAAACATGGTCAGCTTGTGTTGGTAGGCGCGGTTATGTATCCTCTCGGTCATGTTGGTGATTTTTGGATGATAACATACACGACCTGGCTTTGTTGCAAGGTATTACCATATGTGTGTTGGGTGTGGAGCCACAAAATAGTATCAAGGATGGGGCCGGGGGCCTAGGAGAGGGGGGCGATCCTACAACCCGACCATGACCGTGTCGTGTGTGTTCTTGGAGGAGGTGAGATAATAATATATAGGTGGAGAGATTGTTCTTGAAGAGTAGCTATGTTTAGATCTTAGTGATTGCATGTGCAAAGTTGTAACGATATTCATATATTATTATAGTGATATTATGGCTTGGAGCCCTAGATGTAGTCATGTGTTGATGAATTGGGTTATCAAATCTTGGTGTTTATATACTTTCATATTATTTCATGTGTTCGAATTATTTTATCCAAGTTTAGACTGAAAGTATGGGCTAGGCGGATGTGGAGATGCCCCGAAATCCCCTACAATGTTTCGGTCCATATTATTTTTATTTTTATTTTTTTTCTTCATATTTGGACTAGGAGGGAGTGTGTCGGCTAGGGTTAGCCACGAAGGTGGCGGGTTCGGCAAGGGGGTTTTGCCGGGGGGGGGGGATGTTGGAGTAAGGGGTGATGGGGTAGTGGGGGAGGGAATTTGGGGTGTAGGTATGTGAAGGCGAGTTTGAGGATGTCGACATGAGGGTTTTTGTTGAGAGTTTGAGAGAATGAAGACAAAAAAATAGAGAAGGGTTTCGGCTAGTAAGGGGGATTAGCCGAGGGTGGTGTATGGTGGTGGGTTGTCATGGTGGAGCGGAGGTTAGAGGTGAGGTTATGTTTAGGTGAGGCTAGGAGGGTTTGCCTCTAGGGTTTCGACAAGGAGGGTGTTTTTCGTAAACAAAAACAGTGAAAAAGGGGAAGATTCTCGTATGTCATGTTGTTTCAGCGCAGCAGTTTTCAAAAGGGCGATTCCCGCTTCGTTTGTGGTCTGATCGAGGTGATTTTTTCGCCTGGGTTTTGCTAAGATATAGGGATTCGATCCTACTGTGTATATATGGATTTCCAGGTCTCTAGGTGGGTGGTTTTTCTGGGTTAATCTGCTGTAGTTTCTGAGTATTTGCTTTGGCAGTTTTGGTGGGACTTTTGTGTGGTGGAGGAGATGTGGTTTTGAAGGTTTTGTGGAGAGGTTGGCGGAGGGGTGGTGTGTGGCGTGAAGTGGTGAAGATGAGGTGGCTAGGGTTTCGCCACAATAAGTGGGGCGGCATGGAGGTGTTGCCGCGGGTTGGGATGAGCAAAGAAAAAAAACAAAAGGAAGGGGTTTCGGCTAGTTGTGTAACGCCCATCCTTATTCTCATTAAATATTTGACTTACTTGTTAAATACTTGAACTTGTATATTATGTGCTAGTTTTACTTGGGTTAATTTCTTAACTGCTTTAGAATATTAAGGTGGTTAAATGTTTAGTTTTGACTTTTGGGTCATTTGTGAAAATTTGACTTTAGGGGCCTTTTTGTTAAAAGTGAAACTTGAGGGGCCTAGGTGTCATTCTTTGAAAGTGGCTAAGTATATCTTGTTGTTGCAGAGAATGAATTCCCAAAATCATTTCTTCTCATTCTTTCTCTGGTTCTTGAAAGCTAGGTTTAGGGTTTACCCTATTCTCGACTCCTCGAGTTTAATTATCCCTCCGTTCTTGATTTCGATCCCGTATAAATATTCGTGGCGTTGAATAGAGCGTTTTCGGCCGATCAGAAATAAGTTTCCTTGACTTTGATTTCGGACTAGGTAAGTTATTAGCTCCCGCTTGCTTGTAATAACATTCATATATGTTATTCCTGATACTTGTGCTTGTCAATTTCGTGTTTGGGGTGATTTTTGTGATACTTGTAATTTTGGGACAAAGGGAGTATAACCCTCTGTGTAGAAATGGAAAAATTACACTTGAAATAAATGTTTAAGCTTGTTAGTGCACTCTTGGGCATTCCTTAAGTGTTAGAATGTTAGTAAAACGTATACTCCTATATTTGGGACGGAGAATTAATCACCCTGGGAAAGAAATGAGTATTGGCTGAAAATAGCTATGTGCGACCGCCCATTTTGGGCTGGGCGACCGCCCATCTTTCTGGACGGTTTTTCAAAGGATTGACCTGCCTAGTGTGCGACCGCACAGGCCACTTTAGGCGACCGCACACTTGCCCTGATGAACAAAAGTCTTGAATAAAGTTTGTTTAAGCTAGACTTAACCCAAACATAGGTATATAACCTTAGTATAAGATGTCCTAGTAAGTGTTGTGACACCTTAGGGGCATCAGAACTTGGTCTTAAACATGAATACTCATTGAATTAAAATGAGAACTTTGTCTTGAACATGAACTCTTATAGAACTCAAATGAGAACTTAAGTATAAGAGTAACAACTCTTCTTTATGTCTTGAAAGTGCTATAAACAAGCACTAATGTGTTATGCTTGTCTTGAAACCAATGTTTGTACACCTTAGGGGCATTAGAATAGAGTCTTGGACTTGAACATCCTAAGAATAGGAGCAAAAACTTGTAAGAGTAAAATGTATAACTCTTATACATGCTTGAATGTCCAAAAATTGGAATGATAACTCGAGTATAAGACAATAAAATCTTGTACATGACTTGAACATCCAAAGAATTGGATTAAGACTTGAATATAAGATGATAAAATCTTGTACATGACTTGACACCAATACATGTGTTTGGTAATGAACTAGAAAGTGCTATGAACAAGCACTAACACAAACACTAACGTGTATGAGAAATTTTCTTGATGTGTTTGTGCAAACATTGCATATAGTTGCTTGATAACAATGTGACTTCTTGATTACTTGAAGCATGTTCTGTGTTATGAGCTAGTCAACTACTTTTGAATTAGTTCTATTCCCGTAGTTCAAGTAAATACCTACTTGTGCATTCTTGTGTGGGTCCAGCTGGTCCTTGCTTGTTCGGAGGAATATAGGTTCACGCTTATCATGAGGCTGGGGCCAAAGTGATAATCGGGGATCTATGTATCTGCGCTTGACCCCTTACTACAGGCCATAGTAAGGGCATAGCTTCCTTTATTAGAGCAATACGCCTGATATAAGTGAACGCTAAACTCTTGAACACCTCGTGAATCTTGATCTTGGGAATGACACTGGTTACCGGGTCTTCTTATATATACTGCATAAGCGGTTTCTTGATATTGATCGTGATTTGTCAAAGTAATACAAGCTACGACAACAATGGTATTCTTGGGAGGAATAAGGAAGGAAGCAATATCCTTTATAATGTGCTAGCTTAGCCTTATGTGCTACTTGATGAGTGGCTTAGCCTCTTATATACTTGTTACTTGATGATACTTGATACATGATTACTTGAGTATCTACTTGAATTGCATGATAACATGTCATGTAGTTGCATCTAATAGCTTACTGAGATTTATCTCACCCCGTTCCTTGTTTAATTGTTTTCCTTAGATCAAAGAAAGGCCAGTGATAGTGCGAAGTGAGGCTCGACATAGCTGGGAGCTAACTACGCAGGTGGTTATTCTTTTGGGAATCGTGGTCCTTTTAGATTTTGGTGAGGACGATGTATTATGGATTATGTAACTCAGTATTTTGGGTAGACTTGTTTTCTCTAGACATCTCTTGTAATGCCAGCATATGTGCTAGGCATGTTTCCGCTGTGTATAATCACGTTTGGTTTAAATTTTCTTGTCTAGAACTCGTGGTGTGAGCTATCTTAGCTCCTTACTCTAGAGTATATATATATCATGTCAGTCTGTTATAAATAGTTGTCATCTAGTTCTTGTTAGTTTCTTGATTCTCATTAGTCACGCGCATCCAGGTTCGAGGTTCTATTAGGGGATCCCAGGACCTGGGGGCCTGTCAGGTTGGTATCAGAGCTACCCTGGTTTAGCTACCCCGTTTAGCTACCTTGGTTTGCTCTAAGTCTAGATAGGGTCTATGGCCTAGGTATGGGTTAGTCTTGGGGTGTTGTTAACGCCGAGTGTTTACCTACAAGTACAATGAGTTCTGAAGGTAAAGTGGTAGTAATCAGCTGAGATATGTAACTCCTCAAGAAGAGATGGTTGATAATATAGACTGGGATTATCCTAATCGACTTACAAGGTTCTTGAAGTTGAAACCTCGTAGCTTTGACGGGGAATTTGATGCTAAGAAGGAAGAGTAGGCAGAGACGGTATTGCGGGTAGAGTAGGTACAACAGGGGTGGTAGTTTGCAACAGGTTACGGGCTGCCATGCTCGTATGCAGGCCGGAAAATAGTAACACTGCAAACAGAGGCAGGAGACACAAATGGTTTGAAGAAGCCATTAGTTAATAGGGAAGGAAACAGAGAACAGGTTGAATATTAAGTGATGCAATCCGAGAATATAATTATATTAACTATTATAATTATATTTGTATTTTATTATTAGTTAGGTTGTAATTAGTATTTTAATTATTATTTTCGTCATTATTTTTAGTAGTGTAATTTTAGTGGTTTATAGGATAGATTTTGAGGAGATTTTCTAGTTTTTAAGTCCTATTAGGTTACTATATAGGTTAGGGGTAATTTTAGAAGGTTTTAACTTCTTTTTCAAGTTTTATGGGCATTATAAAATAGGCCTCATATTGTAATCCGAAAATTAGAGTTGATATTGATTATTTAATTGATTGCTTTGCAATTGTGAGGTTAATTCCTTGAAGCTTTTTAGCTTGTTGAAGGTGGATTCCTTCGTGAAGGTGGATTCCTTCGTTATTCAAGAATCTCATCATCTTGGTGTTGTTAACCAACCTACAAGCTCCAATTGTCTTTATTAGCTTAATGATCGATACTCGTAGGACTTACCGAGTGGAGCTTCTCAGTATTAAATCTAGTTTTGTTGTGGAATGAAGCAATTAAGTACTGGGGTTAAGCTCCACAAATGGTTCCTATATTATATTCCCTCTGTATTTTCAAGAAATCTTTGTCCCAAAATGAGTGTCTTTTTTTAACATAACTTTGTCCCTAAATATATTTTTTTCGATTTTTTTTTCCACCGGTCTCTTTATACCTGCAAAACTAAATGTTTGGAAAGGACATTACAAGATTATATATGAATCTTTGCCACCAAATTGTACAAAAAGTTAAGATTTTCAGATGTCCCTTAAAATGAAATTTGACACTCATTTAGGGACAGAGGTAGTAGATTGTTGTTTCTCAATATTAGATATTTTTTTTTTTGTTTTTTGTTTTAGTTATGTTTCTCAAAGTAAAATATTCACACTCCATTAAAGCTTTGTTGTTGTTGTTCTTGTTCTCAAGTAAAAGATGAACACTCATTATATACAATGGAGGTTGAGAATATGTCCCTATTTTGTTAAGCTCTATTGAGACACATATGATGGTTCCAGTAACCATTTCGGATGCAGAGAATCAAATGAACAAAATATGGAAAATTTTGGAGTAAAACAGCTTGCTTGTTTGGTTGCCTTGTTGGTAGGCGCGGTTATGTCTCCTCTCGGTCATGTTGGTGATTTTTGGACGATAACATACACGGTTTGGCTGTGTTGCAAGGTATTACCATATGTGTGTTGGGTGTGGAGTCAAAACCGTGGAGGAGCGAGAGGTCAAAACCATAGAGGAGAAGGAGAAGAAAACGACACTGCAGCAGGTGTGTGCCGCCGCCCTAGGAGGGGCTGGGCGATCGCCCACTTAGTCTGAGAAGATCTGGGCTGAGACTTGTAGAGTAGGCGGCCGCACAAGGAGAAAGTGGGCGACTACCCACTCTATCACTCTATCAGGAAGGCTGACGTGAATGTGGAGCCGTGCGTCGAGTCCAAGTTGGAAAGGAATTAGTTTCCTAATTCCATGGAACATGGAGGAGAAGAAAGTAATTTGTTTCCTTAGTAGATTGGGTCTCCTTATTAGTTAAGGAGTTATACTCTTCCGTCTCAGGGACTCCGGGTAATTAGGTTTTGATCAGGATTAGGTTTTGTATATCCCGTGACAGCCACCATAATATTTAGAACTTGCTTTATGCTAGGAGTAACTTAGGATATCAAAAGAGAGCCACAAAATAGTGTCAAGGATGGGGCCGGGGGCCTAGGAGAGGGGCGCGATCCTACAACCCGACCATGACCGTGTCGTGTGTGTTCTTGGAGGAGGTGAGATAATAATATATAGGTGAGAGAGATTGTTCTTGAAGAGTAGCCATTTTTAGATCTTAGTGATTGCATGTGCAAAGTTGTAACGATATTCATATATTATTATATCATGGCTTGGAGCCCCAGATGTAGTAATGTGTTGATGAATTGGGTTATCAAAATCTTGGTGTTTATATACTTTCATATTATTTCATGTGTTCGAATTATTTTCTTTAAGTTTGGACTGCCAGTATGGGCTAGGCGGATGTGGAGATCCCCCCAATCCCCTACAATGTTTCGGTCCTTTTTTTTTTTTTTTTTTTGGACTCCCTGTTGATTTGTGAATGTAAATGAATATGCGCAGACAAACCCTAACACATGTTAGAAGTCTGAAGAAATATACATTTACTCTATATTAGAGGTTATGTCATTGTTCATTACTTTATAAGTTTTCTTCTTTTCATACAGTTGATTGTTTTTTCCGGTGCCCGTGATTTTCATTGCTCACATGATGGGTTTCCCAGGTATCAACATTATTAAGCAACCCAAATTCTAACTTGATTTTTAGTTGGTTTATGGCTTCCAAACTTTTATTGACACTGTCCATGATATTGCTATTCATTAGGATGACAGAATAATCTTCTTCATTGCTTTAGCATAAGCCGTATTGGTTGGTCCGATTGAAAGGAACCACTGCATTTGTTTGATTTTTGAGACAGTTGTAAATTTTTCTTTTAAGTTTTAAAAAAAAAAAAAAAAAAACTCGAAGTTGGATCCAAGGCTTTTCAACTGTTTGATCAGAAAACCCAAAAACAGGCTTGTGTCTCTCTATTGACTGAGGATTTGTTATGTCAGGTGTGTAGAACCAACTATTAGTGTGCAATTGTGTAGGTTCTGGGCTCACCCCTCCTTAAAATTAAGTGTTCCCTCTGTTGCAGAATAAATGTCATTGACACGTTAACATTTTTGAACTCTTTTTGATGTTTCCTTGTTTGCCCTCAAATTTGTAGTAGTTCATGTTGATCATACTTGTGAGTCATATGCCTAGCCCTTTTTATATAGGTCACTTGAGGGAGATCACCAGACTTTGTATTCCATTTTTAGAAATGCGAAATTAATTTTGAAACAAACCAAAATGGAAAGGGCCACATATAATCCGGGAAAGAGGGAGATATAAATATACACATATATATTTATATATATATATATATATGTATATATATATATGTATATATATATATTTTGTGATTTATGGATATATGGAAGAAACCTTCGACGTGAGAATAGAAATAATAAACATTGTAACCAAACAATGAAAATTCCATTAAGTAACAAATAACACATCGTATAGTATATAAAGTACATAAAAACAAAAGCAATCTCATTCCAAAAATAAAAAATAAAAAAAGAGAGTAAACAAGTTCAAGTAAATATTAATTGTAAAGAAGTATAAATTTGTGGCGTCCCCAGAAAACTAGTTTGATGGAGGCGGTGAGAAAGGAATAGCGGGGATAGTTGTTGGTATGGTTGGGAGTGTTGTGGGAAGGGTAGGGAGAGTCATTGCTGGGAGTGGAGCAAGTGTTGGAAATGTAGGCTTGGGCAAGGTTGGCAGCGTTGCAGTTGGCAGTGTAGGCAGAGTTGGCAATGTTGTTGTAGGAAGTGTTGGCAGTGGTGGCAACGTTGCTGCAGTTGGAAGTGTAGGCAGAGACGGTATTGCGGGCAGAGTAGGTACAACAGGGGTGGTAGTTTGCAACAGGTTACGGGCTGCCATGCTCGTATGCAGGCCGGAAAATAGTAACACTGCAAACAGAGGCAGGAGACACAAATGGTTTGAAGAAGCCATTAGTTAATAGGGAAGGAAAGAGAGAACAGGTTGAATATTAAGGCTGTATTTGAGCAAGTTCAGTTATGGTTTTGATGATGTTTTGTCTTGTTCATTTAGGTATTTATAGATAGAATGTTTGGTGTGTTGTTTTAATTTGGAGAAATGTAGAGTTTGATGATATGTGGTTGGAGGGAATAGTTTGTTCATCTACCTTGTTTGAAAAATGTTCCTAGTAGTTTTTGTTGGTTACACTAACTGTTTTTTTTCTCAAGCTCCATTTTTTATTGAAATAATGGTCCGCTCATTTCAAATATTTCTTTTATTTCAAAAAAAAAATAAATCTTTCAAAAAAAAATAAAAAAAAAATTACATCAGTTTTATTCTTATCATTTCGGTCCGTTTATATCCTACCTACAAGCTCCAATAGTCTTTATTAGCTTTATGATCAATACTCGTAGGACTTACCGAGTGGAGCTTCTCAATATTTAATTTAGTTTTTTTGTGGAATGAAGCAATTAAGTATTGGGGTTAAGCTCCACAAATTGTTCCTAAACGACAATCACCTGCAGAAGAGGACACGGAAGAAAGGAGAAGAGGAAGAAGACGTATAACAGTAAAAGAAAAGAAGGGAGGAGTTGTGAAAGAAGTAGGCCAACGTGCCTTTTACTCTATATTAGCATAGTATTTATAATATGTACAATACCTATTCAAACTAGGGACGAGATACCTAATCATTCCTAGATAATTACAAGGAATCAAATATATTTAAAATATATATAGATATACAACAAATCTCCATCCCGTTAAGACTTTGCGGAAGATATGGCTGAGTCCAAATGATGAGATACGGGATTTATGTTTTCACCCCCCTCAAGCTAAGCCTTGCCCGAAAGAAGGTGGAAGCGTGGTTTGGCAAGACTTTTGGTGAAGATGTCCGCGAGTTGATCGGAGGATGAAATGTGGTGAAGTCGTAAAAAGCCGCGTTGATGTAGGTCACAGACAAAATGAAGGTCAATCTCAATGTGTCGTGTTCGAGCGTGAAACACGGGGTTTTTGGACATGTGAAGGGCGGAGATGTTATCGCAAAGAAGTAGAGGTGGTTGGAGTACAATACCGACTTCACGATAGAGATAACTGAACCACCGAAGTTCCGCAGCTGTGGAGGCCAAAGCTCTATATTCCGCTTCACTACTAGAGCGAGCGACGGTGGGTTACTTTTTAGCCGTCCAGGCGACAAGATTGGGACCAATAAACACACAAGCCCCCGTTGTGGATCGACGATCATTGGGAGAGCCTGCCAGTCGGCGTCGCAAAACGCTAAGAGGGAAGTGTCTGGGGAAGACTGAAAGGATAAGCCAAGGTGAATTGTGCCTTTAAGAAACCGAAATATCCTTTTAACCGCTTGGAGATGGCCAATGCGTGGGGCGTGCATGAATTGGCAAACTTGGTTGACTGCGAAGGAGAGGTCCGGGCGAGTGAGAGTGACATATTGTAACCCACCAACCATACTTCGGTACATAGATGCATCGGGCAGAGGGTCACCGTCATGAGCAGATAAGTGAGAACCCGGAGCAAGAGGGGTAGATGCAGGCTTGCACATATGCATGTTGAACTTGTGAAAAAGGTCCGACGCATACCGAGATTGAGATAGTTGAAGAAGAGACTGAGAGCGAGTAGCCTCTATACCGAGGAAGAAACTCAGAGGGCCTAACCGTCGACTTTCAAAAGTAGAGAAAATCGAGCCAATGACATTTGTCACCTCCGTGTTGTTAGAACCAGTGACAATGATGTCATCTAGGTAGATGAGGATTGCAACAGTGGAGCCTCTGCGATGTCAAATAAATAATGAAGAATCTGAGTGACTGTTGAAGAACCCTAAGGTGAGAAGGAAGTCATGAAGGCGATGAAACCAACCATGAGGGGACTGTTTGAGTCCATTAAGTGCGCAATGGAGGCGACATACGAACTCAGGATGTGTAGAGTCAATAAATCCCGGTGGTTGAGCCATGTATACTTCGTCTAAAAGAATCCATTGAGTAAGGCATTACGCACATCGAGCTGTTCAATGGGCCAGTCTCGTGAGTGAGCTAAAGATAAAATGGTACGAATGGTGGTTGGTTTGATGACGGGACTGAAAGTTTCATCATAGTCAATACCCTCTTGTTGAGTATACCCTTGAGCTACGAGACGTGCCTTATACTGGTCAATGGACCCATCAGCACGGAGTTTGATTTTGTAGATCCACTTACTTCCCACAATATTATGGTGCAAAGGTGGAGGGACAAGAGACCACGTCCTGTTTTTGCGTAATGCCGAGATCTCCTCATGCATGGCTTGTTGCCATTGAGGAATAGGTGCAGCTTGCCAGAAAGTGCGTGGCTTAAACAAGGTGGAATCAACATTTGTTGCACTAAGAACAAAAGGGTTTTTAGGTCGGAAAATACCTGCTTTAGCTCTAGTGGTCATAGGATGAGTGCTGGTGATGGGAGGTTCGGCTACAGGAGGCTGGAGATCAAATCCCAAGACAGATTGTTGAACTGGAGCAGAAGAATTTGATGGAGTAGGGAACTGAGAAGTGGGACTGGTCAACCCAGCACTGGATGGTGTAGGATCCTCAAGTTAAAAAGGAATGGGCTCTTGCTGGCGAGTGGGCCTGGAAGAAACAGAGCCAGTAGACGGCCCAGTAGAGGCAAGAGGAGAAGAGGCATGGACAGAGTGGGCCGGCGATGCTGAATGGAGAGGAGGCCCTTTCGTCGAGGCAGCAAGTGGAGTAGTATATGGGCCTTGGGCCATTGGGGACATTGGGCCAGAAGCAGGGACATGCTGAGAAGGGCCGTGTATATGCTGCATGTAGAGCTTGGTTGTGCAGTCCATTGAACCTGTGAAGATTGATTTGTACCATGGACAGCAGTGGAGAAAGAATTTGCAGCATAGTAAAAATGTTGTTCATCGAATAAAACATGCCTCGAAATGTAAATCCGTCCCGTAAGAGGATTAAAACACCGATATCCTTTTTTCATCAAATCATACCCCAAGAAGACACACGGAGTGGATTCGAGCATCAATTTGTGATTATTGTAAGGCAAAAGATTGGGAAAGCAACCAAAAAGTTTTGAGAAAACGATAGTCGGGAGCTCGACGCCATAGTTTCTCATACGGAGACATGTAACGAAGTTGTCTCATGGGAAGTCTATTTATAAGAAACACGGCGGTGGAAAATGCTTCTACCCAAACTTCATCGGGACATGAGATTGACCCAGTAAACAAAGACCATTTCTACTATATGCCTATGTTTTCGCTCAACAACCCCATTTTGTTGTGGTGTGTAAGGACAAGAAGTGCGATGATGAATACCATTTTTAACAAGAAAAGCCGCAAATTGACGATTTAGAAATTCCCCTCCCCCATCAGTTTGTATGGTTTTGATTGTGTGAATGGCACGTATTTTACGAGTTAACTGATTTTCGATTAGAGTCTTAAAATCAGAGAAAACATTAAACACATCGGATTTATGAATTAAAGGAAACAACCAAACATAACGGGAGAAATCATCAACAATAGACAAAACTTGAAGCCCGAAACAGAAGCAATCTGAGAGGGTCCCCAAACATCTAAATGTATCAATCCAAAGGTCTAAGAGAATTAAAAGAACGAGGTTGAAAAGGAAGATTACAAGCCTTGCCTAAAAGGTAAATATGACACATTTCCCTACTTTGAATCGGACCGCTAACCGGAATCCGAGTTTTATTAACTAAGCATTGAAACTTTTGAGAAGAAGGGTGCCAACCGGGCATGCCACGTGGAAGAAGATGCATGCTCCCCAATTAATGCCAAGGAGTTTAACCGAGACTTGGGGATGAGGGACAACGTGTAGAGATTTCCTGCATTACTACCAGAAAGAAGAGTCCTCTTGGTACGATTGTCCTTCACACAAAACCCAAAAATAGTTAGTTCAAAGAAACAATCATTGTCTAAGCAAAATTGTGAATTGAGAGTAATGATCGACTGGTTTTTTGAACGTGCAAAACAGTGTTCAAAACAAATCTATGATTATTAGTCAAAAAATTGTAGAACCAACATGAGCAATAGGAATTGAGGAACCATTTGCAACAGTAATGTTATCGTTACTTGAGTATGGAGAGTAATTTTTCAGGACACCTTGTTGAGATGTCATGTGATCTATCGCGCCGAAATCAAGAACGAATGAGACGTGAGCCATGGGTGAGGAACCGTCATACTGGGGTACACTACCGTTCGTCATTATTGGAGGACTAGGGTAGTATTGAGCATTATAGGCAAAGTTCCCTCTTTGAAAACAAGTGTCTGCTTCATGACCAAGTTTCTTACAGATTTGACACTTAACTATGTTAGGATCGGGACTCATGAATGGGTTAGGAGGAGTGTAAGGGACATGGTTAGGAGGAGTGTAAGGGATAGGGTTATGAATAGGACGTATAGGCTGGGTGGGGAGAGCCGGAGAGAATTGAGGAGGAAGTAGCAGGAGGCCATGACTTTGATTTCTACCCCGGTTATAACCCTGATTACGTTGCCCATTGTTCCGACCTTGATTCGGAAAGAAGAAAAAACCCCTTTAGGTAGGATGACCACTCTGCCGAAATCCCCCTTGGTGGCTGTTAACCGGAGGAGAAGGGTGAGGAGATGGGGTTTTGGGTTTCTCTGGTGCTTTGGTGACTGATGATGGACTAAGGATGGCATTGGATTGGTTTGCAAACTTATTTTGGAGATTTTCTTCTTGAAGAAGAAGATCATTAAGTTCCTCTACGGATGTGTCTCCTTTAAAATTTTGGGTTGTGATAAACTCCTTATAAGTGTGACCTAACCCACCCAAAATACGACGACGGAAAGTGTTGGTAGAGATAGCCTCACCCGCTCATGCTAAAGAATGAGAGAGTGTTTTGGTGCGAAGGATGTAATCTTGAATGGACATACCGGGTGTAAGGGTTAAATCATGGAGTTCTTCTTGAAGTTTGTGGATGTGTATGGTAGAAGAAACACCAAATTCTTTGGAGAGGAGATCCTATGCCTCCAGGGTGGTAGTACATGGGTTTACATGAGGTTGAATTTCAGAGGTGACGGTGGCCTTAATCCACCCGAGAATGAAACGAGAAGTGTAAACAAAAGCTCTATAGTCTAGATTTTCAGTGGTGACGTTGGGGAGATGACGGGGAGGAGGGTCATTATCGGGTAAGTCATGAGTGAGACAGTGTATTTCTAGCATAGATAGAAAAAGAGAACTCCAATTTTGGTAGTTCTCATTTGATAACCTAGAATTCCCCATGTAGGATTGAACATTAAACAAAGTTGGAAGCCCATATTTGTTAGTCGAAAGAGTACCTTACCCTGAACCAGAATTCGCCATGTTCTTCGTTGAAGCGTCTGACTCGTCACCCATGGCTTAAGGTGCTCTTGATACCATAAACGACAATCACCTGCAGAAGAGGACACGGAAGAAAGGAGAAGAGGAAGAAGACGTATAACAGTAAAAGAAAAGAAGGGAGGAGTTGTGAAAGAAGTAGGCCAACGTGCCTTTTACTCTATATTAGCATAGTATTTATAATATGTACAATACCTATTCAAACTAGGGACGAGATATGTACAAACTGATATCCTAATCAATCCTAGCTAATTACAAGGAATCAAATATATTTATATATCAAATCTCTATCCCGTTAAGAATTTGCGGAAGATACGGCTGAGTCCAAATGATGAGATACGGGATTTATGTTTTCAGTTCCTATATTATAGATTGTTGTTTCACAATATTAAATCTATTTTTTTTAGTTATGTTTCTCAAAGTAAAATATTCACACTCATTAAGGCTTTGTTGTTGTTCTTGTCCTCAAAGTAAAAGATTAACACTCATTATTTACAAAGGAGGTTGAGAATATGTCCCTATTTTGTTAAGCTCTATTGAGACACATATGATGGTTCCAGTAACCATTTCGGATGCAGAGAATCAAATGAACAAAATATGGAAAATTTTGGAGTAAAACAGCTTGCTTATGTTGGTTGCCTTGATGGTTTGAGAGTGATCTTAATTCCGAATGTTTTCTTGAATGAAACATGGTCAGCTTGTGTTGGTAGGCGTGGTTATGTCTCCTCTCGGTCATGTTGGTGATTTTTGGATGATAACATACACGACCTGGCTTTGTTGCAAGGTATTACCATATGTGTGTTGGGTGTGGAGTCAAAACCGTGGAGGAGCAAGAGGTCAAAACCATAGAGGAGAAGGAGCAGAAAACGACAATGCAGCAGGTGTGTGCCGCCGCCCTAGGAGGGGCTGGGCGATCGCCCACTTAGTCTGAGAAGATCTGGGCTGAGACTTGTAGAGTAGGCGGCTGCACAAGGAGAAAGTGGGCGACTACCCACTCTATCACTCTATCAGGAAGGCTGACGTGAATGTGGAGCCGTGCGTAGAGTCCAAGTTGGAAAGGAATTAGTTTCCTAATTCCATGGAACATGGAGGAGAAGAAAGGAATTTGTTTCCTTAGTAAATTGGGTCTCCTTATTCGTTAAGGAGTTATACTCTTTCCGTCTCAGGGACTCGGGTAATTAGGTTTTGTATATCCAGTGACAGCCACCATAATATTTAGTACTTGCTTTATGCTAGGTGAAACTAATTAGGATATCAAGAGAGAGCCACAAAATAGTATCAAGGATGGGGCCGGGGGCCTAGGAGAGGGGGGGGCGATCCTACAACCCGACCATGACCGTGTCGTGGTGTTCTGGAGGAGGTGAGATAATAATATATAGGTGGAGAGATTGTTCTTGAAGAGTAGCTATGTTTAGATCTTAGTGATTGCATGTGCAAAGTTGTAACGATATTCATATATTATTATAGTGATATTATGGCTTGGAGCCCTGATGTAGTCATGTGTTGATGAATTGGGTTATCAAATCTTGGTGTTTATATACTTTCATATTATTTCATGTGTTCGAATTATTTTATCCAAGTTTAGACTGAAAGTATGGGCTAGGCGGATGTGGAGATGCCCCGAAATCCCTACAATGTTTCGGTCCGTATTATTTTTATTTTTATTTTTTTCTTCATATTTGGACTAGGAGGGAGTGTGTCGGCTAGGGTTAGCCACGAAGGTGGCGGGTTCGGCAAGGGGGTTTTGCCGGGGGGGGGGGGGGGGATGTTGGAGTAATGGGTGATTGGTGGGGTAGTGGGTAGGCAATTTAGTAGGTGTGGGCAGTAGTATGTAGGTATGTAGATGTGAGTGAGCGAGTTTGAGGATGTCGACAATGAGGGGTTTTGTTGAGAGTTTGAGAGAATGAAGACAAAAAAATAGAGAAGGTTTCGGCTAGTAAGGGGGATTAGCCGAGGGTGGGTATGGTGGTGGGTTGTCATGGTGGACGGAGGTAGAGGTGAGGTTATGTTAGGTGAGGCTAGGAGGGTTTGCCTCTAGGGTTTCGACAAGGAGGGTGTTTTTCGTAAACAAAAACAGTGAAAAAGGGGAAGATTCTCGTATGCATGTTGTTTCAGCGCAACAGTTTTCAAAAGGGCGATTCCCGCTTCGTTTGTGGTCTGATCGGGGTGATTTTTTCACCTGGGTTTTGCTAAGATATAGGGATTCGATCCTACTGGTGTATATATGGATTTTCCAGGTCTCTAGGCGGGTGGTTTTTCTGGGTTAATCTGCTGTAGTTTCTGAGTATTTGCTTTGGCAGTTTGGTGGGGACTTTTGTGTGGTGGAGGAGATGTGGTTTTGAAGGTTTTGTGGAGAGGTTGGCGGAGGGGGGGTGTGTGGCGTGAAGTGGTTGAAGATGAGGTGGCTAGGGTTTCGCCACAATAAGTGGGGCGGCATGGAGGTGTGGCCGCGGGTTGGGATGAGCAAAGAAAAAAAAAACAAAAGGAAGGGGTTTCGGCTAGTTGTGTAACGCCCATCCTTATTCTCGTTAAATATTTGACTTACTGTTAAATACTGGAACTTGCGTATTATGTGCTAGTTTTACTTGGGTTAATTTCTTAACTGCTTTAGAATATTAAGGTGGTTAAATGTTTAGTTTTGACTTTTGGGTCATTTGTGAAAAATTGACTTTAGGGGCCTTTTTGTTAAAAGTGAAACTGAGGGGCCTAGGTGTCATTCTTTGAAAGTGGCTAAGTATATCTTGTTGTTGCAGAGAATGAATTCCCAAAATCATTTCTTCTCGTTCTTCCTCTGGTTCTTGAAAGCTAGGTTTAGGGTTTACCCTATTCTCGACTCCTCGAGTTAATTATCCCTCCGTTCTTGATTTCGATCCCGTTAAAATATTCGTGGCGTTGAATAGAGCGTTTTTGGACCGATCAGAAATAAGTTTCCTTGACTTTGATTTTGGACTAGGTAAGTTATTAGCTACCGCTTGCTTGTAATAACATTCATATATGTTATTCCTGATACTTGTGCTTGTCAATTTCGTGTTTGGGGTGATTTTTGTGATACTTGTAATTTTGGGACAAAGGGAGTATAACCCTCTGTGTAGAAATGGAAAAAATTACACTTGAAATAAATGTTTAAGCTTGTTAGTGCACTCTGGGCATTCCTTAAGTGTTAGAATGTTAGTAAAACGTATACTCCTATATTTGGGACGGAGAATTAATCACCCTGGGAAAGAAATGAGTATTGGCTGAAAATAGCTATGTGCGACGCCCATTTTGGGCTGGGCGACCGCCCATCTTTCTGGAAGGTTTTCAAAGGATTGACCTGCCTAGGTGCGACCGCACATGCCACTTTAGGCGACCGCACACTTGCCCTGATGAACAAAAGTCTTGAATAAAGTTTGTTTAAGCTAGACTTAACCCAAACATAGGTATATACCTTAGTATAAGATGTCCTAGTAAGTGTTGTGATACCTTAGGGGCATCAGAACTTGGTCTTAAACATGAATACTCATTGAATTAAAATGAGAACTTTGTCTTGAACATGAACACTTATAGAACTCAAATGAGAACTTAAGTATAAGAGTAACAACTCTTCTTTATGTCTTGAAAGTGCTATAAAACAAGCACTAATGTGTTATGCTTGTCTTGAAACCAATGTTTGTACACCTTAAGGGCATTAGAATAGAGTCTTGGACTTGAACATCCTAAGAATAGGAGCAAAAACTTGTAAGAGTAAAATGT
This sequence comes from Campanula takesimana, assembly GCA_026119855.1. Classification (NCBI taxonomy): domain Eukaryota; kingdom Viridiplantae; phylum Streptophyta; class Magnoliopsida; order Asterales; family Campanulaceae; genus Campanula; species Campanula takesimana. The sequence goes on along the minus strand of JAOWBW010001289.1, from coordinate 319,866 downwards.
ATAACTCTTATACATGCTTGAATGTCCAAAAATTGGAATGATAACTCGAGTATAAGACAATAAAATCTTGTACATGACTTGAAAATCCAAAGAATTGGATTAAGACTTGAATATAAGATGATAAAATCTTGTACATGACTTGACACCAATACATGTGTTTGGTAATGAACTAGAAAGTGCTATGAACAAGCACTAACGTGTATGAGAAATTTTCTTGATGTGTATGTGCAAACATTGCATATAGTTGCTTGATAATAATGTGAATTCTGATTAGTTGAAGCATGTTCTGTGTTGTGAGCTAGTCCACTACTTTTGAATTAGTTCTATTCCCGTAGTTCAAGTAAATACCTACTTGTGCATTCTTGTGTGAGTCCAGCTGGTCCTGCTTGTTCGGAGGAATATAGGTTCACGCTTATCATGAGGCTGGGGCCAAAGTGATAATCGGGGATCTATGTATCTGCGCTTGACCCCTTACTACAGGCCATAGTAAGGGCATAGCTTCCTTTATTAGAGCAATACGCCTGATATAAGTGAACGCTAAACTCTTGAACACCTCGTGAATCTTGATCTTGGGAATGACACTGGTTACCGGGTCTTCTTATATATACTGCATAAGCGGTTTCTTGATATTGATCGTGATTTGTCAAAGTAATACAAGCTACGAAAACAATGGTATTCTTGGGAGGAATAAGGAAGGAAGCAATATCCTTTATAATGTGCTAGCTTAGCCTTATGTGCTACTTGATGAGTGGCTTAGCCTCTTATATACTTGTTACTTGATGATACTTGATACATGATTACTTGAGTATCTACTTGAATTGCATGATAACATGTCACGTAGTTGCATCTAATAGCTTACTGAGATTTATCTCACCCCGTTCCTTGTTTAATTGTTTTCCTTAGATCAAAGAAAGGCCAGTGATAGTGCGAAGTGAGGCTCGACATAGCTGGGAGCTAACTACGCAGGTGGTTATTCTTTTGGGAATCGTGGTCCTTTTAGATTTTGGTGAGGACGATGTATTATGGATTATGTAACTCAGTATTTTGGGTAGACTTGTTGTCTCTAGACATCTCTTGTAATGCCAGCATATGTGCTAGGCATGTTTTCGCTGTGTATAATCACGTTTGGTTTAAATTTTCTTGTCTAGAACTCGTGGTGTGAGCTATCTTAGCTCCTTACTCTAGAGTATATATATCATGCCAGTCTGTTATAAATAGTTGTCATCTAGTTCTTGTTAGTTTCTTGATTCTCATTAGTCACGCGCATCTAGGTTCGAGGTTCTATTAGGGGATCCCAGGACCTGGGGGCGTGTCAGGTTGGTATCAGAGCTACCCTGGTTTAGCTACCCTGTTTAGCTACCTTGGTTTGCTCTAAGTCTAGATAGGGTCTATGGCCTAGGTATGGGTTAGTCTTGGGGTGTTGTTAACGCCGAGTGTTTACCTACAAGTACAATGAGTTCTGAAGGTAAAAGTGGTAGTAATCAGCTGAGATCTGTAACTCCTCAAGAAGAGATGGTTGATAATATAGACTGGGATTATCCTAATCGACTTACAAGGTTCTTGAAGTTGAAACCTCGTAGCTTTGACGGGGAATTTGATGCTAAGAAGGAAGAGTAGGCAGAGACGGTATTTGCGGGTATAGTAGGTACAAAGGGTGGTAGTTTGCAACAGGTTACGGGCTGCCATGCTCGTATGCAGCCGGAAAATAGTAACACTGCAAACAGAGGCAGGGAGACACAAAGGGTTTGAAGAAGCCATTAGTTAAAGGGAAGGAAACAGAGAACAGGTTGAATATTAAGTGATACAATCCGAGAATATAATTATATTAACTATTATAATTATATTTGTATTTTATTATTAGTTAGGTTGTAATTAGTATTTTAATTATTATTTTCGTCATTATTTTTTAGTAGTATAATTTTAGTGGTTTATAGGATAGATTTTGAGGAGACTTTCTAGTTTTTAAGTCCTATTAGGTTATTATATAGGTTAGGGGTAATTTTAGAAGGTTTTAACTTCTTTTTCAAGTTTTATGGGCATTATAAAATAGCCTCATATTGTAATCCGAAAATTAGAGTTGATATTGATTATTTAATTGATTGCTTTGCAATTGTGAGGTTAATTCCTTGAAGCTTTTTAGCTTGTTGAAGGTGGATTCCTTCGTGAAGGTGAATTCCTTCGTTTATTCAAGAATCTCATCATCTTGGTGTGTTGTTCTTGCCAAAACCCTAGTTCGTGGATTTGAATTGGGTCAATTAAATCGTTGATTCGATTAATTGTTATCCTTTTATTTTATTGTTATTCCGCTGCAACAACCCTTACATCAGTTGGTATCAGAAAAGGTCGATCCACGGAGAAAGATGACAACCGAAAACAAATTTGCACAAACCTTGGAGTGGTTGAAGACATATCGGGTCGAGGAACACATGACTCAAGACAGGGAAAATCAATCCAGGTATTCTGATGAGGCTCAATATTGGCGTAGAATCAAAAACTTTTTTTCTAAACGGTGTCCTGTTGTAGAAGAGAATCTCGATGCTATGACAGAACCGACATCCGAGGAGCCGCTAGTTGAAAGGGTGGTGGAGGACGATGATGTGCACGACTCCGGCAAACCGAAAACAGAGATGCCCTTCTTAAGTGGTGGTGCAGGAAGAATTGATTATCTTTGATTCTGTGCATCAAGAACCACAAGTCATGGTTGACAGTTTCCATGAACAGAAGGAAGCAGATCCGCAACTCGTAATGGCCAGTTTCAACGAGCAGAAGGTAGAAGCAGGGGGTTTGCTATCTACGATCCGCCCGGACCAAGAGATAGCCCCGTCCGGATCTGTTGCCGATGTCCGACCGGACTGCTAGCCACACCCGACCGGATCCTGTCACGAACGGCCGTGCGAAGTTCATGACTCGGCCGTGCACAATTTGGGCGACAAAAAGGCAGAAATCGAACTGTTTAGCACGACCGTGCCCGGCCTGACCATTGTTGTGACCCGACCGGACCTGGAGTGATGATCCGACCGCACCCCGTTAAGCACCCGCCTAGACCAGGAGTATTTCGGCCATTGCATCCCGACGTCCCAGAGTATTTGAAGATTGGCAAAGCACGTGTTTATTCTACATATTTATTCAAGTGGAATGGTCGACTTCAAATTTCCATAATGAACTCGTGGACGAGTTCTTTTGAAGCGGGGGTGAATGATGCAATCCGAGAATATAATTATATTAACTATAATAATTATATTTGTATTTTATTATTAGTTAGGTTGTAATTAGTATTTTAATTATTATTTTCGTCATTATTTTTAGTAGGATAATTTTAGTGGTTTATAGGATAGATTTTGAGGATATTTTGTAGTTTTTAAGTCCTACTAGGTTACTATATAGGTTAGGAGTAATTTTAGAAGGTTTTAACTTCTTTTTCAAGTTTTATGGGCACTATAAAATAGGCCTCATATTGTAATCCGAAAATTAGAGTTGATATTGATTATTTAATTGATTGCTTTGCAATTGTGAGGTTAATTCCTTGAAGCTTTTTAGCTTGTTGAAGGTGGATTCCTTCGTGAAGGTGGATTCCTTCGTTTATTCAAGAATCTCATCATCTTGGTGTTGTTAACCTACCTACAAGCTCCAATTGTCTTTATTAGCTTAATGATCAATACTCGTAGGACTTACCGAGTGGAGCTTCTCAGTATTAAATCTAGTTTTGTTGTGGAATGAAGCAATTAAGTATTGGGGTTAAGCTCCACAAATGGTTCCTATATTATATTCCCTCTGTATTTTCAAGAAATCTTTGTCCCAAAATGAGTGTCTTTTTTTAACATAACTTTGTCCCTAAATATATTTTTTTTCGATTTTTTTTTTCACCGGTCTCTTTATACCTGCAAAACTAAATGTTTGGAAAGGAGATTACAAGATTATATATGAATCTTTGCCACCAAATTGTACAAAAAGTTAAGATTTTCAGATGTCCCTTAAAATGAAATTTGACACTCATTTAGGGACAGAGGTAGTAGATTGTTGTTTCTCAATATTAGATATATTTTTTTTTTGTTTTAGTTATGTTTCTCAAAGTAAAATATTCACACTCCATTAAAGCTTTGTTGTTGTTATTCTTGTTCTCAAAGTAAAAGATGAACACTCATTATATACAATGGAGGTTGAGAATATGTCCCTATTTTGTTAAGCTCTATTGAGAGACATATGATGGTTCCAGTAACCATTTCGGATGCAGAGAATCAAATGAACAAAATATGGAAAATTTTGGAGTAAAACAGCTTGCTTGTGTTGGTTGCCTTGTTGGTAGGCGCGGTTATGTCTCCTCTCGGTCATGTTGGTGATTTTTGGACGATAACATACACGGTTTGGCTGTGTTGCAAGGTATTACCATATGTGTGTTGGGTGTGGAGTCAAAACCGTGGAGGAGCGAGAGGTCAAAACCATAGAGGAGAAGGAGAAGAAAACGACACTGCAGCAGGTGTGTGCCGCCGCCCTAGGAGGGCTGGGCGATCGCCCACTTAGTCTGAGAAGATCTGGGCTGAGACTTGTAGAGTAGGCGGCCGCACAAGGAGAAAGTGGGCGACTACCCACTCTATCACTCTATCAGGAAGGCTGACGTGAATGTGGAGCCGTGCGTCGAGTCCAAGTTGGAAAGGAATTAGTTTCCTAATTCCATGGAACATGGAGGAGAAGAAAGTAATTTGTTTCCTTAGTCGATTGGGTCTCCTTATTAGTTAAGGAGTTATACTCTTTCCGTCTCAGGGACTCCGGGTAATTAGGTTTTGATCAGGATTAGGTTTTGTATATCCCGTGACAGCCACCATAATATTTAGTACTTGCTTTATGCTAGTAGTAACTTAGGATATCAAGAGAGAGCTACAAAATAGTGTCAAGGATGGGGCCGGGGGCCTAGGAGAGGGGCGCGATCCTACAACCCAGCCATGACCGTGTCGTGTGTGTTCTTGGAGAAGGTGAGATAATAATATATAGGTGAGAGAGATTGTTCTTGAAGAGTAGCCATTTTTAGATCTTAGTGATTGCATGTGCAAAGTTGTAACGATATTCATATATTATTATAGTGATATCATGGCTTGGAGCCCCAGATGTAGTAATGTGTTGATGAATTGGGTTATCAAAATCTTGGTGTTTATATACTTTCATATTATTTCATGTGTTCGAATTATTTTCTTTAAGTTATGGACTGCCAGTATGGGCTAGGCGGATGTGGAGATCCCCCCAAATCCCCTACAATGTTTCGGTCCTTTTTTTTTTTTTTTGGACTCCGTGTTGATTGGTGAATGTAAATGAATATGCGCAGACAAACCCTAACACATGTTAGAAGTCTGAAGAAATATACATTTACTCTATATTAGAGGTTATGTCATTGTTCATTACTTTATAAGTTTTCTTCTTTTCATACAGTTGATTGTTTTTTCCGGTGCCCGTGATTTTCATTGCTCACATGATGGGTTTCCCAGGTATCAACATTGTTAAGCAACCCAAATTCTAACTTGATTTTTAGTTGGTTTATGGCTTCCAAACTTTTATTGACACTGTCCATGATATTGCTATTCATTAGGATGACAGAATAATCTTCTTCATTGCTTTAGCATAAGCCGTATTGGTTGGTCCGATTGAAAGGAACCACTGCATTTGTTTGATTTTTGAGACAGTTGTAAATTTTTCTTTTAAGTTTTACTTAAAAAAAAAAAAAACTCGAAGTTGGATCCAAGGCTTTTCAACTGTTTGATCAGAAAACCCAAAAACAGGCTTGTGTCTCTCTATTGACTGAGGATTTGTTATGTCAGGTGTGTAGAACCAACTATTAGTGTGCAATTGTGTAGGTTCTGGGCTCACCCCTCCTTAAAATTAAATGTTCCCTCTGTTGCAGAATAAATGTCATTGACACGTTAACATTTTTGAACTCTTTTTGATGTTTCCTTGTTTGCCCTCAAATTTGTAGTAGTTCATGTTGATCATACTTGTGAGTCATATGCCTAGCCCTTTTTTATATAGGTCACTTGAGGGAGATCACCAGACTTTGTATTCCATTTTTAGAAATGCGAAATTAATTTTGAAACAAACCAAAATGGAAAGGGCCACATATAATCCGGGAAAGAGGGAGATATATATACACACACACACACATACACACACACACACACACACATATATATATATATATATATGTATATATATATTTTGTGATTTATGGATATATGGAAGAAACCTTCGACGTGAGAATAGAAATAATAAACATTGTAACCAAACAATGAAAATTCCATTAAGTAACAAATAACACATCGTATAGTTTATAAAGTACATAAAAACAAAAGCAATCTCATTCCAAAAATAAAAAATAAAAAAAAGAGAGTAAACAAGTTCAAGTAAATATTAATTGTAAAGAAGTATAAATTTGTGGCGTCCCCAGAAAACTAGTTTGATGGAGGCGGTGAGAAAGGAATAGCGGGGATAGTTGTTGGTATGGTTGGGAGTGTTGTGGGAAGGGTAGGGAGAGTCATTGCTGGGAGTGGAGCAAGTGTTGGAAATGTAGGCTTGGGCAAGGTTAGCAGCGTTGCAGTTGGCAGTGTCGGCAGAGTTGGCAATGTTGTTGTAGGAAGTGTTGGCAGTGGTGGCAACGTTGCTGCAGTTGGAAGTGTAGGCAGAGACGGTATTGCGGGCAGAGTAGGTACAACAGGGGTGGTAGTTTGCAACAGGTTACGGGCTGCCATGCTCGTATGCAGGCCGGAAAATAGTAACACTGCAAACAGAGGCAGGAGACACAAATGGTTTGAAGAAGCCATTAGTTAATAGGAAGGAAAGAGAGAACAGGTTGAATATTAAGGCTGTATTTGAGCAAGTTCAGTTATGGTTTTGATGATGTTTTGTCTTGTTCATTTAGGTATTTATAGATAGAATGTTTGGTGTGTTGTTTTAATTTGGAGAAATGTAGAGTTTGATGATATGTGGTTGGAGGGAATAGTTTGTTCATCTACCTTGTTTGAAAAATGTTCCTAGTAGTTTTTGTTGGTTACACTAACTTTTTTTTCTCAAGCTCCATTTTTATTGAAATAATGGTCCGCTCATTTCAAATATTTCTTTTATTTTCAAAAAAAAAAAATAAATCTTTCAAAAAAAAAAATAAAAAAAAAATTACATCAGTTTTATTCTTATCATTTCGGTCCGTTTATATCCTACCTACAAGCTCCAATAGTCTTTATTAGCTTTATGATCAATACTCGTAGGACTTACCGAGTGGAGCTTCTCAATATTTAATTTAGTTTTTTTGTGGAATGAAGCAATTAAGTATTGGGGTTAAGCTCCACAAATTGTTCCTAAACGACAATCACCTGCAGAAGAGGACACGGAAGAAAGGAGAAGAGGAAGAAGACGTATAACAGTAAAAGAAAAGAAGGGAGGAGTTGTGAAAGAAGTAGGCCAACGTGCCTTTTACTCTATATTAGCATAGTATTTATAATATGTACAATACCTATTCAAACTAGGGACGAGATACCCTAATCATTCCTAGATAATTACAAGGAATCAAATATATTTAAAATATATATAGATATACAACAAATCTCCATCCCGTTAAGACTTTGCGGAAGATATGGCTGAGTCCAAATGATGAGATACGGGATTTATGTTTTCACCCCCCTCAAGCTAAGCCTTGCCCGAAAGAAGGTGGAAGCGTGGTTTGGCAAGACTTTTGGTGAAGATGTCCGCGAGTTGATCGGAGGATGAAATGTGGTGAAGTCGTAAAAAGCCGCGTTGATGTAGGTCACAGACAAAATGAAGGTCAATCTCAATGTGTCGTGTTCGAGCGTGAAACACGGGGTTTTTGGACATGTGAAGGGCGGAGATGTTATCGCAAAGAAGTAGAGGTGGTTGGAGTACAATACCGAGTTCACGATAGAGATAACTGAACCACCGAAGTTCCGCAGCTGTGGAGGCCAAAGCTCTATATTCCGCTTCACTACTAGAGCGAGCGACGGTGGGTTACTTTTTAGCCGTCCATCAACAAGATTGGGACCAATAAACACACAAGCCCCCGTTGTGGATCGAAGATCATCGGGAGAGCCTGCCAGTCGGCGTCGCAAAACGCTAAGAGGGAAGTGTCCGGGGAAGACTGAAAGGATAAGCCAAGGTGAATTGTGACTTTAAGAAACCGAAATATCCTTTTAACCGCTTGGAGATGACCAATGCGTGGGGCGTGCATGAATTGGCAAACTTGGTTGACTGTGAAGGAGAGGTCCGGGCGAGTGAGAGTGACATATTGTAACCCACCAACCATACTTCGGTACATAGATGCATCGGGCAGAGGGTCACCGTCCTGAGCGGATAAGTGAGAACCCGGAGCAAGAGGGGTAGATGCAGGCTTGCACATATGCATGTTGAACTTGTGAAAAAGGTCCGACGCATACCGAGATTGAGATAGTTGAAGAAGAGACTGAGAGCGAGTAGCCTCTATATCGAGGAAGAAACTCAGGGGGCCTAACCGTCGACTTTCAAAAGTAGAGCAAATCGAGCCAAAGACATTTGTCACCTCCGTGTTGTTAGAACCAGTGACAATGATGTCATCTAGGTAGATGAGGATTGCAACAGTGGAGCCTCTGGATGTCAAATAAATAATGAAGAATCTGAGTGACTGTTGAAGAACCCTAAGGTGAGAAGGAAGTCATGAAGGCGATGAAACCAAGCATGAGGGGACTGTTTGAGTCCATTAAGTGCGTAATGGAGGCGACATACGAACTCAGGATTTGTAGAGTCAATAAATCCCGGTGGTTGAGCCATGTATACTTCTTCTAAAAGAATCCCATTGAGGAAGGCATTACGCACATCGAGCTGTTCAATGGGCCAGTCTCGTGAGTGAGCTAAAGATAAAATGGTACGAATGGTGGTTGGTTTGATGACGGGACTGAAAGTTTCATCATAGTCAATACCCTCTTGTTGAGTATACCCTTGAGCTACGAGACGTGCCTTATACCGGTCAATGGACCCATCAGCACGGAGTTTGATTTTGTAGATCCACTTACTTCCCACAATATTATGGTCCAAAGGTGGAGGGACAAGAGACCACGTCCTGTTTTTGCGTAATGCCGAGATCTCCTCATGCATGGCTTGTTGCCATTGAGGAATAGGTGCAGCTTGCCAGAAAGTGCGTGGCTTAAATAAGGTGGAATCAACATTTGTTGCACTAAGAACAAAAGGGTTTTTAGGTCGGAAAATACCTGCTTTAGCTCTAGTGGTCATAGGATGAGTGCTGGTGATGGGAGGTTCGGCTACAGGAGGCTGGAGATCAAATCCCAAGACAGATTGTTGAACTAGAGCAGAAGAATTTGATGGAGTAGGGAACTGAGAAGTGGGACTGGTCAACCCAGCACTGGATGGTGTAGGATCCTCAAGTTAAAAAGGAATGGGCTCTTGCTGGCGAGTGGGCCTGGAGGAAACAGAGCCAGTAGACGGCCCAGTAGAGGCAAGAGGAGAAGAGGCATGGACAGAGTGGGCCGGCGATGCTGGATGGAGAGGAGGCCCTTTCGTCAAGGCAGCAAGTGGAGTAGTATATGGGCCTTGGACCATTGGGGACATTGGGCCAGAAGCAGGGACATGCTGAGAAGGGCCGTGTATATGCTGCCTGTAGAGCTTGGTTGTGCAGTCCATTGAACCTGTGAAGATTGATTTGTACCATGGACAGCAGTGGAGAAAGAATTTGCAGCATAGTAAAAATGTTGTTCATCGAATAAAACATGCCTCGAAATGTAAATCCGTCCCGTAAGAGGATTAAAACACCGATATCCTTTTTTCATCAAATCATACCCCAAGAAGACACACGAAGTGGATTCGAGCATCAATTTGTGATTATTGTAAGGCACAAGATTGGGAAAGCAACCAAAAAGTTTTGAGAAAACGATAGTCGGGAGCTCGACGCCATAGTTTCTCATACGGAGACATGTAACGAAGTTGTCTCATGGGAAGTCTATTTATAAGAAACACGGTGGTGGAAAATGCTTCTACCCAAAACTTCATCGGGACATGAGATTGACCCAGTAAACAAAGACCATTTCTACTATATGCCTATGTTTTCGCTCAACAACCCCATTTTGTTGTGGTGTGTAAGGACAAGAAGTGCGATGATGAATACCATTTTTAACAAGAAAAGCCGCAAATTGACGATTTAGAAATTCCCCTCCCCCATCAGTTTGTATGGTTTTGATTGTGTGAATGGCACGTATTTTACGAGTTAACTGATTTTCGATTAGAGTCTTAAAATCAGAGAAAACATTAAACACATCGGATTTATGAATTAAAGGAAACAACCAAACATAATGGGAGAAATCATCAACAATAGACAAAACTTGAAGCCCGAAACAGAAGCAATCTGAGAGGGTCCCCAAACATCTAAATGTATCAAATCCAAAGGTCTAAGAGAATTAAAAGAACGAGGTTGAAAAGGAAGTTTACAAGCCTTGCCTAAAAGGTAAATATGACACATTTCCCTACTTTGAATCGGACCGCTAACCGGAATCCGAGTTTTATTAACTAAGCATTGAAACTTTTGAGAAGAAGGGTGCCAACCGGGCATGCCACGTGGAAGAAGATGCACGCTCCCCAATTAATGCCAAGGAGTTTAACCGAGACTTGGGGATGAGGGACAACGTGTAGAGATTTCCTGCATTACTACCAGAAAGAAGAGTCCTCTTGGTACGATTGTCCTTCACACAAAACCCAAAAATAGTTAGTTCAAAGAAACAATCATTGTCTAAGCAAAATTTGTGAATTGAGAGTAATGATCGACTGGTTTTTTGAACGTGCAAAACAGTGTTCAAAACAAATCTATGATTATTAGCCAAAAAATTGTAGAACCAACATGAGCAATAGGAATTGAGGAACCATTTGCAACAGTAATGTTATCGTTACTTGAGTATGGAGAGTAATTTTGCAGGACACCTTGTTGAGATGTCATGTGATCTATCGCGCCGAAATCAAGAACGAATGAGACGTGAGCCATGGGTGAGGAACCGTCATACTGGGGTACACTACCGTTCGTCATTATTGGAGGACTAGGGTAGTATTGAGCATTATAGGCAAAGTTCCCTCTTTGAAAACAAGTGTCTGCTTCATGACCAAGTTTCTTACAGATTTGACACTTAACTATGTTAGGATCGGGACTCATGAATGGGTTAGGAGGAGTGTAAGGGACATGGTTAGGAGGAGTGTAAGGGATAGGGTTATGAATAGGACGTATAGGCTAGGTGGGGAGAGCCGGAGAGAATTGAGGAGGAAGTAGTAGGAGGCCATGACTCTGATTTCTACCCCGGTTATAACCCTGATTACGTTGCCCATTGTTCCGACCTTGATTCGGAAAGAAGAAAAAACCCCTTTGGGTAGGATGACCACTCGGCCGAAATCCCCCTTGGTGGCTGTTAACTGGAGGAGAAGGGTAAGGAGATGGGGTTTTGAGTTTCTCTGGTGCTTTGGTGACTGATGATGGACTAAGGATGGCATTGGATTGGTTTGCAAACTTATTTTGGAGATTTTCTTCTTGAAGAAGAAGATCATTAAGTTCCTCTACGGATGTGTCTCCTTTAGAATTTTGGGTTGTGATAAACTCCTTATAAGTGTGACCTAACCCACCCAAAATACGATGACGGAAAGTGTTGGTAGAGATAGCCTCACCCGCTCATGCTAAAGAATGAGAGAGTGTTTTGGTGCGAAGGATGTAATCTTGAATGGACATACCGGGTGTAAGGGTTAAATCATGGAGTTCTTCTTGAAGTTTGTGGATGTGTATGGTAGAAGAAACACCAAATTCTTTGGAGAGGAGATCCTATGCCTCCAGGGCGGTAGTACATGGGTTTACATGAGGTTGAATTTCAGAGGTGACGGTGGCCTTAATCCACCCGAGAATGAAACGAGAAGTGTAAACAAAAGATGTATAGTCTAGATTTTCAGTGGTGACGTTGGGGAGATGACGGGGAGGAGGGTCATTATCGGGTAAGTCATGAGTGAGACAGTGTATTTCTAGCATAGATAGAAAAAGAGAACTCCAATTTTGGTAGTTCTCATTTGATAACCTAGAATGCCCCATGTAGGATTGAACATTAAACAAAGTTGGAAGCCCATATTTGTTAGTCGAAAGAGTACCTTACCCTGAACCAGAATTCGCCATGTTCTTCGTTGAAGCGTCTGACTCGTCACCCATGGCTCAAGGTGCTCTTGATACCATAAACGACAATCACCTGCAGAAGAGGACACGGAAGAAAGGATAAGAGGAAGAAGACGTATAACAGTAAAAGAAAAGAAGGGAGGAGTTGTGAAAGAAGTAGGCCAACGTGCCTTTTACTCTATATTAGCATAGTATTTATAATATGTACAATACCTATTCAAACTAGGGACGAGATATGTACAAACTGATATCCTAATCAATCCTAGCTAATTACAAGGAATCAAATATATTTAAAATATATAAAGATATACATCAAATCTCTATCCCGTTAAGAATTTGCGGAAGATACGGCTAAGTCCAAATGATGAGATACGGGATTTATGTTTTCAGTTCCTATATTATAGATTGTTGTTTCACAATATTAAATCTATTTTTTTTTAGTTATGTTTCTCAAAGTAAAATATTCACACTCATTAAGGCTTTGTTGTTGTTCTTGGGTGTGGAGTCCAAAACCGTGGAGGAGCAAGAGGTCAAAACCATATAGGAGAAGGAGCAGAAAACGACAATGCAGCAGGTGTGTGCCGCCGCCCTAGGAGGGGCTGGGCGATCGTCCATTTAGTCTGAGAAGATCTGGGCTGACACTTGTAGAGTAGGTGGCTGCACAAGGAGAAAGTGGGCGACTACCCACTCTATCACTCTATCAGGAAGGCTGACGTGAATGTGGAGCCGTGGGTAGAGTCCAAGTTGGAAAGGAATTAGTTTCCTAATTCCATGGAACATGGAGGAGAAGAAAGGAATTTGTTTCCTTAGTAAATTGGGTCTCCTTATTCGTTAAGGAGTTATACTCTTTCCGTCTCAGGGACTCCGGGTAATTAGGTTTTGTATATCCCGTGACAGCCACCATAATATTTAGTACTTGCTTTATGCTAGGTGAAACTAATTAGGATATCAAGAGAGAGCCACAAAATAGTATCAAGGATGGGGCCGGGGGCCTAGGAGAGGGGGGCGATCCTACAACCCGACCATGACCGTGTCGTGTGTGTTCTTGGAGGAGGTGAGATAATAATATATAGGTGGAGAGATTGTTCTTGAAGAGTAGCTATGTTTAGATCTTAGTGATTGCATGTGCAAAGTTGTAACGATATTCATATATTATTATAGTGATATTATGGCTTGGAGCCCTAGATGTAGTCATGTGTTGCTGAATTGGGTTATCAAATCTTGGTGTTTATATACTTTCATATTATTTCATGTGTTCGAATTATTTTATCCAAGTTTAGACTGAAAGTATGGGCTAGGCGGATGTGGAGATGCCCCGAAATTCCCTACAATGTTTCGGTCCGTATTATTTTTATTTTTATTTTTTTTCTTCATATTTGGACTAGGAGGGAGTGTGTCGGCTAGGGTTAGCCACGAAGGTGGCGGGTTCGGCAAGGTGGTTTTGCCGGGGGGGGATGTTGGAGTAAGGGGTGATGGGGTAGTGGGGGAGGCAATTTGGGGTGTAGGTATGTGAAGGCGAGTTTGAGGATGTCGACATGAGGGTTTTTGTTGAGAGTTTGAGAGAATGAAGACAAAAAAATAGAGAAGGGTTTCGGCTAGTAAGGGGGATTAGCCGAGGGTGGTGTATGGTGGTGGGTTGTCATGGTGGAGCGGAGGTTAGAGGTGAGGTTATGTTTAAGTGAGGCTAGGAGGGTTTGCCTCTAGGGTTTCGACAAGGAGGGTGTTTTTCGTAAACATAAACAGTGAAAAAGGGGAAGATTCTTGTATGTCATGTTGTTTCAGCGCAACAGTTTTCAAAAGGGCGATTCCCGCTTCGTTTGTGGTCTGATCGGGGTGATTTTTTCTCCTGGGTTTTGCTAAGATATAGGGATTCGATCCTACTGGTGTATATATGGATTTCCAGGTTTCTAGGCTGGTGGTTTTTCTGGGTTAATCTGCTGTAGTTTCTGAGTATTTGCTTTGGCAGTTTTGGTGGACTTTTGTGTGGTGGAGGAGATGTGGTTTTGAAGGTTTTGTGGAGAGGTTGGCGGAGGGGTGGTGTGTGGCGTGAAGTGGTGAAGATGAGGTGGCTAGGGTTTCACCACAATAAGTGGGGCGGCATGGAGGTGTTGCCGCGGGTTGGGATGAGCAAAGAAAAAAAAACAAAAGGAAGGGGTTTCGGCTAGTTGTGTAACGCTCATCCTTATTCTCGTTAAATATTTGACTTACTTGTTAAATACTTGAACTTGCATATTATGTACTAGTTTTACTTGGGTTAATTTCTTAACTGCTTTAGAATATTAAGGTGGTTAAATGTTTAGTTTTGACTTTTGGGTCATTTGTGAAAATTTGACTTTAGGGGCCTTTTTGTTAAAAGTGAAACTTGAGGGGCCTAGGTGTCATTCTTTAAAAGTGGCTAAGTATATCTTGTTGTTGCAGAGAATGAATTCCCAAAATCATTTCTTCTCGTTCTTTCTCTGGTTCTTGAAAGCTAGGTTTAGGGTTTACCCTATTCTCGACTCCTCGAGTTTAATTATCCCTCCGTTCTTGATTTCGATCCCGTATAAATATTCGTGGCGTTGAATAGAGCGTTTCTGGCCGATCAGAAATAAGTTTCCTTGACTTTGATTTCGGACTAGGTAAGTTATTAGCTCCCCCTTGCTTGTAATAACAGTCATATATGTTATTCCTGATACTTGTGCTTGTCAATTTCGTGTTTGGGGTGATTTTTGTGATACTTGTAATTTTGGGACAAAGGGAGTATAACCCTCTGTGTAGAAATGGAAAAATTACCCTTGAAATAAATGTTTAAGCTTGTTAGTGCACTCTTGGGCATTCCTTAAGTGTTAGAATGTTAGTAAAACGTATACTCCTATATTTGGGACGGAGAATTAATCACCCTGGGAAAGAAATGAGTATTGGCTGAAAATAGCTATGTGCGACCGCCCATTTTGGGCTGGGTGACCGCCCATCTTTCTGGAAGGTTTTTCAAAGGATTGACC
Source organism: Campanula takesimana (assembly GCA_026119855.1). Lineage (NCBI taxonomy): Eukaryota > Viridiplantae > Streptophyta > Magnoliopsida > Asterales > Campanulaceae > Campanula > Campanula takesimana. Next base: position 304,722 of record JAOWBW010001289.1, on the reverse strand, counting down.
TGCCTAGTGTGCGACCGCACAGGCCACTTTAGGCGACCGCACACTTGCCCTGATGAACAAAAGTCTTGAATAAAGTTTTTTTAAGCTAGACTTAACCCAAACATAGGTATATAACCTTAGTATAAGATGTCCTAGTAAGTGTTGTGACACCTTAGGGGCATCAGAACTTGGTCTTAAACACGAATACTCATTAAATTAAAATGAGAACTTAGTCTTGAACATGAACATTTATAGAACTCAAATGAGAACTTAAGTATAAGAGTAACAACTCTTCTTTATGTCTTGAAAGTGCTATAAACAAGCACTAATGTGTTATGCTTGTCATGAAACCAATGTTTGTGTACCTTAGGGGCATTAGAATAGAGTCTTGGACTTGAACATCCTAAGAATAGGAGCAAGAACTTGTAAGAGTAAAATGTATAACTCTTATACATGCTTGAATGTCCAAAGATTGGAATGATAACTCGAGTATAAGACAATAAAATCTTGTACATGACTTGAACATCCAAAAAATTGGATTAAGACTTGAATATAAGATGATAAAATCTTGTACATGACTTGACACCAATACATGTGTTTGGTAATGAACTAGAAAGTGCTATGAACAAGCACTAACGTGTATGAGAAATTTTCTTGATGTGTATGTGCAAACATTGCATATAGTTGCTTGATAACAATGTGACTTCTTGAAGCATGTTCTGTGTTGTGAGCTAGTCCACTACTTTTGAATTAGTTCTATTCACGTAGTTCAAGTAAATACCTACCTGTGCATTCTTGTGTGAGTCCTGCTGGTCCTTGCTTGTTCGGAGGAATATAGGTTCACGCTTATCATGAGGCTGGGGCCAAAGTGATAATCGGGGATCTATGTATCTGCGCTTGACCCCTTACTACAGGCCATAGAAAGGGCATAGCTTCCTTTATTAGAGCAATACACCTGATATATGTGAACGCTAAACTCTTGAACACCTTGTGAATCTTGATCTTGGGAATGACACTGGTTACCGGGTCTTCTTATATATACTGCATAAGCGGTTTCTTGATATTGATCGTGATTTGTCAAAGTAATACAAGCTACGACAACAATGGTATTCTTGGGAGGAATAAGAAAGGAAGCAATATCCTTTATAATGTGCTAGCTTAGCCTTATGTGCTACTTGATGAGTGGCTTAGCCTCTTATATACTTGTTACTTGATGATACTTGATACATGATTACTTGAGTATATACCTGAATTGCATGATAACATGTCATGTAGTTGCATCTAATAGCTTACTGAGATTTATCTCACCCCGTTCCTTGTTTAATTGTTTTCCTTAGATCAAAGGAAGGCCAGTGATAGTGCGAAGTGAGGCTCGACATAGCTGGGAGCTTACTACGCAGGTGGTTATTCTTTTGGGAATCGTGGTCCTTTTAGATTTTGGTGAGGACGATGTATTATGGATTATGTAACTCAGTATTTTGGGTAGACTTGTTGTTTCTAGACATCTCTTGTAATGCCAGCATATGTGCTAGGCATGTTTCCGCTGTGTATAATCACGTTTGGTTTAAATTTTCTTGTCTATAACTCGTGGTGTGAGCTATCTTAGCTCCTTACTCTAGAGTATATATATCATGTCAGTCTGTTATAAATAGTTGTCATCTAGTTCTTGTTAGTTTCTTGATTCTCATTAGTCACGCGCATCCAGGTTCGAGGTTCTATTAGGGGATCCCAGGACCTGGGGGCGTGTCAGGTTGGTATCAGAGCTACCCTGGTTTAGCTACCCTGTTTAGCTACCTTGGTTTGCTCTAAGTCTAGATAGGGTCTATGGCCTAGGTATGGGTTAGTCTTGGGGTGTTATTAACGCCGAGTGTTTACCTACAAGTACAATGAGTTCTGAAGGTAAAAGTGGTAGTAATCAGTTGAGATCTGTAACTCCTCAAGAAGAGATGGTTGATAATATAGACTGGGATTATCCTAATCGACTTACAAGGTTCTTGAAGTTGAAACCTCATAGCTTTGACGGGGAATTTGATGCTAAGAAGGAAGAGGAGTGGATTGAAAGTATAGAGAAAATCTTTACAGCCTTGAGATGTGCAGGAGGTGATAAGGTAACATTTGTAACTTTTAAACTTGAAAAAGCTGCTGAACATTGGTGGCAAGTTCTGAATAAAAGCTGGGAACTGGAAGGGGTACCACAGACTTGGGAGAATTTTCTTAAAGCATTCAAGTCACAGTTCATTCTAGCAGTGGTTCAAGACAGAAAAAAGATGGAATTTCTTAATCTGGAACAGGGAAGCTTGACAGTGGGGCAATACTCAACCAAGTTCATAGAATTGGCGAGGTATTGTGATCACTTAGTTCCAAATGAAGCAAAGAAGGCACAGAGGTTTGTAAAGGGGTTAAAGACTGAGTATAGGAAGCAACTTCTTTCTCTACAGCTTACTAGTTATCATCAAGCAGTGGAGAGGGCGTATGGCATTGAGAATGACATTGAAGAATATAAGGTGAATCAGGGAACAATCATGACAGGCCGTGTTTCAGAGAAAGCACAGGGATCTGGTTCGAAGGGTGGTAAATCTAGCCTCCAAGATCGTCGATTTCGACAACCATTCGAAAGCAAAGGTAGTGTATCAACTGGTTCTAAGACAACAGTCCAAGGTCCCAGGAGAATGTGTGGTTATTGTTTGAAAGAAGGCCATTCTGAAGACAAGTGTTGGCTAAAGCAAGGAAAATGTTTATCTTGTGGTGAAACTGGGCACTTTATCAAGAATTATCCTAAAGGCAAGGGAAGTCAAGTTGGGGGTACGAGTCAACAGGCTTCAGGTACTAAGAGAGATAGTGGGGGTCGACCTAAAGTTCAGGGTCGAGTGTTTGCTCTAGATCAGCAGGGTGTAGCTGAGTCTTCTGCGGTCATAGGAGGTACTATATTACTTTCTAGTACAAGAGCGCGAGTCTTGATAGATCCAGGCTCATCTCATTCTTATGTGGCATCTCATTTTGTGTCGCACTTGCATGTTCTTCCTGATTCTATGCCTTATGTGCTAGAAGTATCTTCCCCTATGAGAGATTGCATGTTTGATTCTGAGGTTTACAAGAAATGTGAGGTTCTTATGGGTGATCATGCCCTTCTTGCTGACCTAGTCGTGTTACCTATAAGGGACTTTGACGTGATTCTTGCCATGGATTGGCTTTATGTGCATCATGCATCTGTTGATTGTCATAGAAAAGTAGTAACTTTTTCTATACCTGGTTTGCCTGATTTTACCTTTGAAGGTGATAGGCCTTTATGTGCTATACGTGTTATTTCTGCTTTAAAGCTAGAAAACTTTTATCTCGTGGTTGTTCCGGGTATCTCGCATGTGTGCTTGACAAGAGTTTATCTGTTCCCAAGATGGAAGATATTCCTGTTGTGTCTGAATTTTCAGATGTATTCTCTTCTGAGTATAGCATGCCATCTGATCGAGAGCTTGAGTTCTGTATTGAGTTATTACCAGGTACAGCACCAATCTCTAAAGCACCTTATAGAATGGCTCCAGTTGAGTTGAAAGAATTAAAATCACAGCTTGAGGAATTACTTGAAAGGGGCTTCATCAGGCCTAGTGTATCACCGTGGGGTACACCAGTGTTATTTTTTAGAAAGAAAGATGGGACTCTGCGATTGTGTATTGACTACAAAGATCTTAATCAGGTAACTATCAAGAACAAATATCCGTTACCTCATATTGATGACTTGTTTGATCAGCTTCAAGGTTCAGTAGTGTACTCGAAGCTTGACTTGAGAAGTGATTATCATCAGTTGAAAATCAGATCTGAGGATATACCAAAGACAGCTTTCCGTACCAGGTATGGGCATTATGAGTTTATTGTTATGCCATTCGGTTTGACAAATGCTCCAGCTGTATTTATGGATTTGATGAACCGTATCTTCAAACCATATCTTGATTGTTTCGTGGTGGTATTCATTGATGATATTCTTGTGTATTCTAAATCACGGGCTGAGCATGAACAACATCTCAGAGTGGTATTGCAAGTTCTTCGTGAGAAATAATTATTTGCAAAATTCAGCAAATGTGCTTTCTGGTTAGAAGAGGTTTCATTCTTGGGACATGTCGTGTCTGCTACTGGTATTGCAGTAGATCCTTCCAAAGTTGAAGCAGTTGTAAACTGGAAGAGGCCGACTACAGTGACAGAAATCCGTAGTTTCTTGGGCTTGGCTAGTTATTATCGGAGATTCATTGAGGGATTCTCTAAGATTGCTACTCCATTGACTAATCTAACTCGAAAATCTATTTCTTTTGAGTGGAGTGACAAATGTGAAGAAAGTTTTCAAGAGTTCAAAAGGCGCTTAACGACAGCTCCAGTCTTGGCTTTGCCTAGTGGTTCTGAGAATTTCATGGTTTTTACCGATGCTTCTAAAGAAGGATTGGGTTGTGTTTTAATGCAAGATGGCAAGGTAATAGCTTATGCTTCTAGAAAATTATCTCCTTATGAAAAGAACTATCCTACTCATGATTTAGAGTTGGCTGCGATTATTTTTGCTTTGCATAAATGGAGGCATTACTTGTATGGAACCAAATTTGAAGTCTTCACAGATCATAAGAGCTTGAAGTACTTGTTTTCTCAAAAAGAGCTTAATATGAGACAACGTAGATGGATGGATAAATTGAAGGATCATGATTGTACTATCCTTTATCATCCAGTGAAAGCAAATGTTGTGGCTGATGCACTGAGCAGAAAGACTTATATTTCTTGCTTGATATTCGTGAATGGAAGATGTTTGAAGACTTGTGTGATTGGAGTCCTTGTGAATCAAATCATGGAATTATTCTTGCTAATATAAAGGCTACTTCAGATTTACTCCAACAGATCAAAGAAGCTCAGGTAACTGATTCTGAATTGCAGAAATTTATTAGTGGAATGAATGAAGGAAAACAACCAGATTTTTTTTTCAACACTGATGGAATTCTTACCTTTCGAGGCCGAGTTTGTATTCCAGTTGATCTTGAGATCAAGAAGAAAGTTCTTGAAGAAGCTCGCAAAGCCAAGTATATTATTCATCCTGGAAGTACTAAAATGTACCAAGACTTGAAGAAACATTTCTGGTGGAACAATATGAAAAGAGAAATTGCTGAGTATGTATCCAAATGTTTGACTTGTCAACAAGTAAAAGTGGAACATCAACGTCCAGCAGGTTTGTTCCAACCATTAGAAATTCCAGAGTGGAAATGGGAGCATATCACAATGGATTTTGTGACTGGTTTGCCACGTACCAGACGAGGCCATGATGCTGTTTGGGTTATAGTGGATAGACTGACCAAGTCAGCTCACTTCTTGTCTGTCTCCATGGGATATTCATTGTCTCAGTTGGCATTTTGTATGTTCAGGAGATTGTTCGACTCCATGGAATTCCTGTGAGTATTGTATCTGACAGAGATCCTCGTTTTACTTCTCGATTCTGGTAGGCTCTTCAGGGTGCCATGGGTACTAAATTGAATTTCAGTACAACTTTTCATCCCCAATCTGATGGGCAATCTGAGAGACTTATACAGATTCTTGAGGATATTTTATGTGCTTGTGTTGTTGACTTTAAAGGTAGTTGGGATACTCATCTTCCTTTGGCTGAGTTTGCTTATAACAACATTTATCAGTCTAGCATTGAAATGGCTCCATATGAAGCTTTTTATGGCAGAAAGTGTCGATCTCCTATATGCTGGGATGAAGTGGGAGAAGCTAGACTCTTGGGACCTGAAATGGTTCAACAGTCAGTTGAGAGTGTGAAACTCATTCGAGAAAGATTGCGCACAACTCAGAGTAGACAAAAGAGTTATGCTGATCATCGCAGAAGGGATCTTGAGTTCCAGGTAGGTGATTTTGTATTCTTGAAAGTCTCTCCTCGTAGAGGTATAAAGATATTTGGGAAGAAAGGAAAATTGACTCCTCGTTATATCGGCCCATTCGAGATTCTTGAAAGAGTTGGGAAGTTGGCTTATAGAGTGGCTTTACCACCTTCTTTATCTGGTATTCATGATGTGTTTCACGTGTCCATGCTTCGCAAGTATATGGCGGATGAGTCGCATGTTCTTGAGTATGAGGTTATTCCATTTCAGCCTGATTTGTCTTATGAGGAACAACCTGTTGAAATTCATGACTGGAAAGAGCAAGTCTTGCGCACCAAAAGGATTCCTATTGTGAAGGTCCTTTGGAGAAATCATGATATAGAAGAGGCTACTTGGGAAACCGAGAAAGAGATGCGAGATAAATACCCGGGACTATTTGAAAACTTTGGTAAGTAAAATTCGTGGGCGAATTTTCTTTAAAGTGGGGAGGATGTAACGCCCATTCTTATTCTCGTTAAATATTTGACTTACGTGTTAAATACTTGAACTTGCATATTATGTGCTAGTTTTACCTGGGTTAATTTCTTAACTGCTTTAGAATATTAAGGTGGTTAAATATTTAGTTTTGACTTTTGGGTCATTTGTGAAAATTTGACTTTAGGGGCCTTTTTGTTAAAAGTGAAACTTGAGGGGCCTAGGTGTCATTCTTTGAAAGTGGCTAAGTATATCTTGTTGTTGCAGAGAATGAATTCCCAAAATAATTTCTTCTCATTCTTTCTCTAGTTCTTGAAAGCTAGGTTTAGGGTTTACCCTATTCTCGACTCCTCGAGTTTAATTATCCCTCCGTTCTTGATTTCGATCCCGTATAAATATTCGTGGCGTTGAATAGAGTTTCGGGCCGATCAGAAATAAGTTTCCTTGACTTTGATTTCGGACTAGGTAAGTTATTAGCTCCCCCTTGCTTGTAATAACATTCATATATGTTATTCCTGATACTTGTGCTTGTCAATTTCGTGTTTGGGGTGATTTTTGTGATACTTGTAATTTTGGGACAAAGGGAGTATAACCCTCTGTGTAGAAATGGAAAAATTAAACTTGAAATAAATGTTTAAGCTTGTTAGTGCACTCTTGGGCATTCCTTAAGTGTTAGAATGTTAGTAAAACGTATAATCCTATATTTGGGACGGAGAATTAATCACCCTGGCAAAGAAATGAGTATTGGCTGAAATAGCTCTGTGCGACCGCCCATTTTGGGCTGGGCGACCGCCCATCTTTCTGGAAGGTTTTTCAAAGGATTGACCTGCCTAGTGTGCGACCGCACAGGCTACTTTAGGCGACCCCACACTTGCCCTGATGAACAAAAGTCTTGAATAAAGTTTGTTTAAGCTAGACTTAACCCAAACATAGGTATATAACCTTAGTATAAGATGTCCTAGTAAGTGTTGTGACACCTTAGGGGCATCACAACTTGGTCTTAAACATGAATACTCATTGAATTAAAATGAGAACTTAGTCTTGAACATGAACACTTATAGAACTCAAATGAGAACTTAAGTATAAGAGTAACAACTCTTCTTTATGTCTTGAAAGTGCTATAAACAAGCACTAATGTGTTATGCTTGTCTTGAAACCAATGTTTGTGCACCTTAGGGGCATTAGAATAGAGTCTTGGACTTGAACATCCTAAGAATAGGAGCAAGAACTTGTAAGAGTAAAATGTATAACTCTTATACATGCTTGAATGTCCAAAGATTGGAATGATAACTCGAGTATAAGACAATAAAATCTTGTACATGACTTGAACATCCAAAGAATTGGATTAAGACTTGAATATAAGAAAATAAAATCTTGTACATGCCTTGACACCAATACATGTGTATGGTAATGAACTAGAAAGTGCTATGAACAAGCACTAATCGGGGATCTATGTATCTGCACTTGACCCCTTACTACAGGCCATAGTAAGGGCATAGCTTCCTTTATTAGAGCAATACGCCTGATATAAGTGAACGCTAAACTCTTGAACACCTCGTGAATCTTGATCTTGGGAATGACACTGGTTACCGGGTCTTCTTATATTTACTGCATAAGCGGTTTCTTGATATTGATCGTGATTTGTCAAAGTAATACAAGCTACGACAACAATGGTATTCTTGGGAGGAATAAGGAAGGAAGCAATATCCTTTATAATGTGCTAGCTTAGCCTTATGTGCTACTTGATGAGCGGCTTAGCCTCTCATATACTTGTTACTTGATGATACTTGAAACATGATTACTTGAGTATCTACTTGAATTGCATGATAACATGTCATGTAGTTGCATCTAATAGATCACTGAGATTTATCTCACCCCGTTCCTTGTTTAATTGTTTTCCTTAGATCAAAGGCAGGCTAGTGATAGTGCGAAGTGAGCCTCGACATAGCTGGGAGCTTACTACGGAGGTGGTTATTCTTTTGGGAATCGTGGTCCTTTTACATTTTGGTGAGGATGATGTATTATGGATTATGTAACTCAGTATTTTGGGTAGACTTGTTGTCTCTAGACATCTCTTGTAATGCCAGCATATGTGCTAGGCATGTTTCCGCTGTGTATAATCATGTTTGGTTTAAATTTTTCTTGTCTAGAACTCGTGGTGTGAGCTATCTTAGCTCCTTACTCTAGAGTATATATATCATGTCAGTCTGTTATAAACAGTTGTCATCCAGTTCTTGTTAGTTTCTTGATTCTCGTTAGTCACGCGCATCCAGGTTCGAGGTTCTATTAGGGGATCCCGGGACCTGGGGCATGTCAAGTTGGGTGGTTAGCCGATGGTTATTTGGGAGGAAGAAGGTGAGTTTGCGGCTGCCAGGGGTTGAGCCGGTGGTGGTGATGAGTGGCGGAAGCTTTGTGGGGTGGGGCGGCTAGGGTTTCGCCGCTAGGATTTTGGTGGAGAAGTCCCTTTATGGATCTTTTTGCTCTGATACCATATTAGGATTTAGGAGATTTAGACGAAGTCAATCATACATGGTAGAGAAGAAGTAATATGAAAGACTCAATTTTATTATGAACAATAGGTTACATATTTATAGGGTTACATAGAAAGTTCTAGATATAGTCTAGCTTGTTGTACAAGAAACAATCTCCTAATGATATACAATATCTAGGTTAATATCTAAAAGATATTTACAAAATATACTTAGGAATATATAATATTCCTTATACCGTATTGGTTGGTCCGATTGAAAGGAACCACTGCATTTGTTTGAATTTTGAGACAGTTGTAAATTTTTCTTTTAAGTTGTACTTGAAAAAAAAAAACTCAAATTTGGATCCAAGGCTTTTCAACTGTTTGATTAGAAAACCCAAAAACAGGCTTGTGTCTCTCTATTGACTGAGGATTTGTTGTGTCAAGTGTGTAGAACCAACTATTAGTGTGCAATTAAGTGCACCCTCCGTCGCAGAATAAATGTCATAGACACGTTGACATTTTTGAACTCTTTTTGAACTCTTTTTGATGTTTCCTTGTTTGCCCCAAAATTTGTACTAGTTCATGTTGATCATACTAGTGAGTCATTTGCCTAGCCATTTTTTATACAGGTCACTTGAGGGAGATCACCACACTTTGTAATATAATTTTAGAAATACGACATTAATTTTGGGACAAACCAAAATGTAAAGTGCCACATTTAGTTCAGGACAAAGGGAGTTTTTTTTTTTTTTTTTTTGTGTGTGTGTGTTTTGTGGATATATGGAAGAAAACTTTCAACGTGAGAATAGAAATAGTAAACATTGTAACCAAATAATCAAAATTCCATTAAGTAACGAATAACACACCGTATAGTATTTAAAGTACATAAAAACAAAAGCAATCTCACTCCAAAAAAAAAAGAAAAAAAAAAGAGTAAACAAGTTCAAATATTAATTGTAAAGAAGTGTAAAATTGTGGCATCCGTAGAAAACTAGTTTGATGGAGGTGGTGAGAAAGGAATAGCGGGGATAGTTGTAGGTATGGTTGGGATAGTTCTAGGAAGGGTAGGCAGAGAAACTTCTGGGAGTGGAGCAAGTGAAGGCAATGTGGGCTTGGGTAAGGTTGGGAGTGTAGGCAATGAGGCAGCAGCAGGTAGTGGTGGCAAGGTGGCTGCAGTTGGCAGCGTAGGCAGAGTTGGCAATGTTGCTGTAGGAAGTGTAGGCAGTGTTGGTAATGTGGCTCCAGTTGGGAGTGTAGGCAGAGACGGTATTGTGGGGAGAGTAGGTACAACAGGGGTGGTAGTTTGCAACAGGTTACGGGCTGCCAGGTTCGTATGCAGGCTGGAAACTAGTAACACTGCAAATAGCGGCAGAAAACACAAATGATTTGAAGAAGCCATTAGTTAATAGGGACGGAAAGAGAGAATAGGTCGAATATTAAGGTGGTACTACTTTAGCAAGTTCAGTTATGGTTTTGATGATGTCTTATGTCTTGGTCTTTTAGGTATTTATAGATTGCAAGTCTAATGTGTTGGTTTTGGTTTGGAGAGACTAAATGTAGAGTTTGATGAGTTGTGGTTGGAGGGAATAGTTTGTTCATCTACCATGTTTGAAACATGTTCCTGTAGTTTTTGTTGGTTACTAACTGTTTTTTTTTTTTTTTTTTTTTTCTAGGTTCCATTTTTTATTGAAATAATGGTCCTCTCATTTCAAATATTACTTTTTTTTTTCAAATAATAATAAAAAAACATCACTTCAGTTTTATTCTAGATCATTTCGGTCCGTTTATAGCCTACCTACAAGCTCCAATAGTCGTTATTAGCTTAATGATCAATACTCGTAGGACTTACCGAGTGGAGGGTTAAACTCCACAAATGGTCCCTATATTATAGACTGTTTCTCTGAGTGTTCTTGCACTAGTCTTTGCTCATGTATGGTACAAGGTACATTCATTTTGTTCTTCCTTATTTAATTTTCAAGTACTATAAATTGGTCCATATTGATGTTCATCCCCATGGAACTTATGTTTATCTGCTAGTAAAATTACTCGAGTCAAATTTTCCATAACGTTTCTCAAAGTAAAATATTGACACTCGTTAAAACTTTGTTGTTGTTGTTGTTGTTCTCAAAGTAAAACATTGACACTCATTAGATACAAAGGAAGTAGGAACCATGTCCTTGTTTAGTAGAGCTCTATTGAGACAACATTTGATGGTTCCAGAATCATTTCGGATACACAAAATCGAATTAAATGAACATAATATGGAAAATGTTGGAGTAATACAGCTTTCCCTGTGTTGCTAGGTGTGATGGTATGATAGTAATGTTAATTCCGAAGGTTTTCTTGAACGAAATATGTTCTGCTAGTGTTGCTAGGCACAGTTATGTATCCTCTCGGTCACATTGGTGATTTTTGGACGATAACATACACAGCTTGGCCTTGTTGCAAGGTATGACCATATGTGTTCGGTTCAATACTATTACTCCCTCCATCACAAAATCAATGTCCAAAAAGTCACATTTTCTCTTAATTAATAGCAAATTTTGAATATTTAATTGTACATTCATGTTGGGACGGAGGTAGTATTTTTTTTCTTTTTCATATTTGGACTCCTTTGGCTTGTGAATACATATGAAAATGCACAGACAAACTCTAACGAATGTTAGCAGCCCGAAGTTATATACACTGACTCGATATTAGCTCTTGATATCATGTCTGAAAGATTGGATGATATACATTTGTCAGACGTGTCATTGATCATTTCTTTGTAATTCTCCTTGCTTTTCATTGCTTTAGCATAAGCTGTATTGGTCCATGTCATATTCATGAGCTAATTTACTTACTTATTCTCTGTTAAAATTTGACTTGTATATGGAACAGTTATACATTTTTCTTTTTAAGTTATACTTAACCAAAAAAAAAAGAGGAATTTTTTTTTCTGAAATTGGATCCAAGACTTTTCAGCTGTTTGATCGACGCAAAAAACAGGTTCGTGCCTCTCTCTTGGCTGAGGATTTGTCGCGTCATGTGTGTAGAACCAACTATTAATGTCAAAATATGCGGGTGTGAAAGAAATATGCAGCTAGGACTGTTCTGGAAAACAGCCACTTGAGAGTACAGTTATGCTCACAAGTGTCAAGACAGTTGTCCTGTCAACTGTCAACGGACAGAACAAATAAATAATGCAGAAAACGCAGCGGAATAATTAAAACTCAGAATTTAAACACTTCAGCAAGAATTACTTGCTGGAAAACTTTCATTAATAAAGATCTTGCAGAATACAAGATTAGGAAAGAAACAAAAACAACGAAAATATCAAACTATTCTAGACTCCTAGAATAAACCAAACACTAAAAACACTTGAAGTCTTGATGAACAAGAACTTCAAGAACACAAAGACTTCTCTCAAAATATTCTGTGAATCCGTGTTGAATAATGGTCGGCTCCTTCTTCTTTTATAGCCGCTCCATTCCTTGTTTGGTGAGAGACCTACATTCCTAAAATACAAAAAGAGATAACTACCAAAGATAAACATTAGTAAGTTAGTCAACTAAATCATAATAATAATAATTAACCTAAAATACACCATTCCTAAGATAAATATTACAATATAGCTTAAAGTAAATATTTACAATTTATACATCAGAATCACAAAGATATACAAATAAATGCAAGAGTATTCCATACTCTTTCAATCTCCCCCTATCTTTGTGGTTCTGATAAAAAACATCCAAAAACACTAATTTCTCCTACTGAATTTTTACATTGGATTCTACTCCCCCTATAACACATCTTTCTCCCCCTTTTTGTGAAGAACCATCAAACTCAAAGAAAGAAAATTGTGAATATCTTCCACTCCCCCTAAATTTGAATCTCCCCAACAAAAATACCTCTAAGAGCATCATCAATCTCAACTCATATCGCAGAAAACCTTTATAAACCAGAGAGTTCTGCAGAAGATGTACTTACTCCTTAAAACAGAAGCAAACTTACCAGTTGACTGTCCAGTTGAGTGACCAGTTGTCCGCACAGTTGCACGAACTAGTTGCTTAGCACCAGCTGGATGCTTAACAACAAAAATGCCTGAGCTTGATCAGAGCAGCGGCAAACAATCATTTTGTGTCACAATCACTCAGTGTTTCTCCTGAATTCTCAGATATATCTGCAAAAATGTTAGAGAGAGTGAATTTGCAGAATCGGAACAAGATGAGATGAGAGAAATGTATCTAGCAAACATGAGAAAGAAGATATACTTAACCATAATTCACAACCAGATTTGACAAGGAGAAAAAATCACGGGAGGACAGTGATTCTTCCTAAGAACTCGGGTAGGCCAAGGAGAAGGGAGAACCGAGTGACTTTGAAGTACTCATTTGAATTCCAAAACAAACAAGGATTTTGATTTTAAAATTCAAACTTTTTCCATGTTTTATGATAAATTGTCCGTCCCAGAATTAAAACTTGCCAAATTCAACTGAATCCATTTATCCATAATGTACCATAATTTCCACCAACTGCACAATGAAACTTGAACATCACGCCATTAGATTATCGTTAATCACATGAAAAGTATCAATCTTTAACACATAAGAACAACAATTCAATTTGTTGATGTTAATACCAAGGGAGAAAAAACTTAAAAAAATTATGCCTAAACACACAAGTGAAGATTGTCTCAATTTTGGTGTGACATTGTATGATCAACTCAGTCCATGATTCAGTTTTAACTCACAGGAATTCAATGATAATTACCTTCAATCATGCAGCCTCTAGAACACTCCCATTGAAGGCTTATGACTTATGAATCAGTACGGGGAGGAGCTTTTCACTCTCACAATACAGTGTTACATTGATTCTCAAGTTATGTATGAATACACGTCAGCACATTGCCTAAATGAGTAGTAACTTCAAAAATTGGAGGCAGCTTGTTTTCCCCGCAACCTTAGATTGAGTGGCCACTCCATTATAACACAAGGAATTAACAAGATAATTTTATTATCGAGCCAAGAAGGGTCTCACATTCAAGGGTCAAAGCTCGGAGTCAAGGAACTAAAGAAGACCAAGTGATCACAAGAGATAATCGTGCAAGGATGAATGCAATCTACAATTTATTTATTTATTTATTTATTTATTTATTTGTTTTTTTTGTGTTTACTGTAATATACAATTATACAGTTATGCAGTCAGTTGTCTGCACACTTGTGCAGTCAACTAGTATCACACAGTCCGAGAGACTTCTTAAGTGAAGAAAAACTCTCGAAATCCAAAGCCTTGGTAAAGATATCAGCAAGTTGATTCGTTGTGCTTACATGTTCTAGAGTAATGAATTTTTGATCAACGAGATATCTAATAAAATGATGCATAATATCTATGTGCTTTGTTAGGAAATGTTGTACCAGATTCTTGGCAATATTCTGGGGACTTTAAGCTATCACAAAATACAGTCAAGGTTTCACTTCTTAGACCATAATCCTTGATTATTTGGTCCACCCTCAACAATTGAGTACAACAAGTAACAACTCCCATATATTCATTAGATGGCCTACGAACCAAGAACCTAATATATTTCCTTTCAAATTTTACCACTTCCTCTTGCATGACATTGATCCAATTATTAACTTTTAAGGTTTCTGACTCATTCTCATGCTCAAAATTAGCAACGAAACAACAAGAGCTTACCTGATGGTACGCGGATTGCATGCATACCAAACCGGCTAATTCCCGTTAACTTATTCGTTTTCCTCTTGTTTTCATTCCTTTATCCACTCCCTCAATGACATGGGAAGTTAGATGATCTCCCTGTATCCTTGCAGCAGCATCAGATCCTCTGCTTTCATGATCTTCATTGATTTCAGAATCTGAACTGGAATCTGCTACTGTCTTACCATCTATCGTGGCAGTTGACTGTTCATATGATCTGTCAACTGACCTCACAAATGTTAAATCTGCAGATTCTTTTGTACTCTTCTGTTCAGATTCATCATCAATCTGTTCAGGCTCCCAAGTGCAACCTGCAGTACAATTCTCAACACAATTGACAATAAGATCAGGAGCATTATCAGAAATTGAGTTAAAACATGAATGGTTTTCAAACAACTTGTAAAAATGATCAGAGGATCTTACACCTTTCAAAACACATATGTTTGAATCATCGAAGACCTCACAGATCTTCTTATCAAACTTGACATGTAGATCATCATCACACAATTGGCTTATGCTAATTAAGTTTGCCTTTAACCCATTAACATGCAAGACATTATACAAGTTAGGCAAACCATTAACATTCAGCGTACCTTTGCCTATTACCTCACCTTGAGCACCTCCACCAAAATTGACTTTTCTACCTTTAAAGGCTTCATAGTCTTTGAAATGCTCAAGAGAGCCAGTTATGTGGCGGGAGCAGCCACTGTCAAAGTACCAGGCTCCTTCCACACTGCTCTTGAAGGAGGTAAACACCACTTGACACTTTAGAGTTTCCTTTCTTACCCATGTGGATTTTGGAGCAGACTGCTGTTGTCTGAGCAGTTGTGGCTCCAACTGTGCCCACAACTGTCCTGTCAGGTGGCCGCTATTCTTCTCCAAGCCAAGTTCCTGTTTCAACTTGTAACAAAATGGACGTATATGTCCAGGGCAAAACAATGGTGACACACGTATCTCCTTTTTCTATTTCTTTTATTTTTGTGAGGAGACACGTGATTAGCATTAAATCTTTCATTGTTTTTCGAAGTGCCCTCACCTTTCTTAACAAACACTGGATCTCCATAGCCTATACCTGATATTCCTTGATTCCCCATTTTCAAAACTTCTTCTAACTTAGCCTTACCATTGTTAAGTTTTGTGAGAGTATTAGTTTCTTTTTCAAGATTGCTTTTATACATCTCACACTCATTGTCCTTTTTGGTAAGCATGAGTTCTAACCTAGCTATGGAGTCCTTTTGAGAATCATTTTCACTCGACAACCTCTCATTCTCAGCCTTTAGTTTTGGATTATCAGAGGTGAGTTTCTCATTTACCTGTTTGAACACCTTGAGTTATTCCATCCTTTTGGACCAATCTGTGTACAAATCAACATATGTATTGTGCAGGTCTTCATACGTGGCACTATCCTCATCCTCCTGATTGGATTGCTCATTTTCACCTGCAGAAGTGGAGTTAAAACAGGAATACATGTTATGTAATACCCGGCCTATTTTTTTTATTTTTTTTGTATTTTATTAATGTTGGGCTTAAGTTAAATTATGCAAGATGACGAGTTGGGCTTAAGTTCGGGCCCAAATAAAATAAAACCCATCGGGTTTAGTTAATCCTTTTCAATTAGGGAAATTAAAACCCTACTATATATACACATATTAAAACCCTTCCCTCTTTATTAATCACAAAAAGAAAAGAAAAAGAAAGAAGAACGGGAGAGAAGAGAGTGCGGCAGAGAGAGGGCAGCGACCGGGAGAAAACCGCAGAAGGAAGAAAGAAAGAGAAGGGAGTTCGATCAAGGTAAAATCCCACTCCCTAAGTTTGAATCCCTTGTGTTATATTAATCTAGTAATTGGGGGGTATAAACTAGAACCCTAACCCTAAAGGATGAACTAGGGTTTAGGAAATTGGAATTTAAAAGTGATTTTTGTCGAATTATGGATTAGTTTGCGTGTGTTCCAGTGTGTGTGTGAAGGCTGCCGCATGTGTGGGAGAGCAGTGTATGTGTGTGTTTCTGTGTGTGCGGTGAAGGTGTGTGTGTTTATGTGTGTGTTCGTGCCCAGTGTATGTGTGTGTGCGTTTATAGTGCAGAAAGTGTGTGTTTATGTGCGTTGTGTGTGTTATCTATACTAAAAAGGTGTATTATCAGTGTATGTACGCATGTGTTGAATGCGTGCTGTGAATAGTATTTCTTCGAAGCTGCGAATAGTAAATTACAAGGCTGTGAATAGTAAATTGGTGTGGGTAATTAAACACTAAAACACGATGATTGGGAATAGAAACTATGAAACCCTAGGGGTATTTTGGTAAACCAAAAAGGGTATATTGGGGTACAAATATTATGGATAGTACAAACCCTAGGATGGATAATAACCTAAATGAGTTAAAGGGAATGACTCATAAGGTTAACAAGGTAAAATAAAGTATAATGGGGACGGAGAATTTAAGTAATTCATGTTCCTAAGAAAGTATTATTTGCGTGTTTGTAGATTGTGCACGTGATATTGCAAAGGAAAATAGCGCGAGCTAAGGTAAGGGATTACGATCCTAGCTTTTGATTGTCTCTATCCTTTAATGTAGGATTCCTTGAATTTCTTTCATGAGTCGTTACCATGTGGCGGTAACGTTTTGCATTCTTAAAAGTTGTGAACGCCTTTTTAAATGCTCTTACCCTTTGTCATATTTTAAATCAATGGGTATCGAAAGTAACTTTGAAATTGTATGGTGTTCTTGTACCTTGAACACTAAGTTGAAACTTTGCTATATCTTAATTTGGTATAGACGTGTTGAAACTTTGCTATATTTTAATTTGGTATAGACGTGAAACTTTGCTATATCTTAATTTGGTATAGACGTTCGCTTAGTCTGATATGAAAGGACTAAGTAGGTAATCTAGTTTGAAATGAAAAAGAACAAGACTTTTTACTGCTTATTGAAGTAGTTGATATCATGATAAATCTTACTTAAATGCCTTGATCAGGCATTGCACCTGAAATGGTGACGTTATCTTGGAATTGACGGACTTGAAAGTAAATGTCATATTTCATATTGAAAAGTTTAATTGTTAACTGTCTTGAACTTAACGGTTAACTTGATATTTTATGAAAGCTTATCTTTGAAAATGTTATTGTTGTTTCGTTCTTCCGGTCATCTCTCCTTAGAACCCGGAGAGATCCCATATGAACTTACTGAGCATTGTTCGCTCACCCCTTCCAAAATTACTGTTCTTCAGGTAATAAGTAGGTGGAGGATTCCAACGGATGAGACGACATTGTTAAGGTGAAGTTGAAGAGCATTGATGACGAGAGGTTTTATAGACGGTGATAACTAGCCGTTAAGAAATTGAAAGACAATCTAGTGCCGTTTATTTTTGAATATTGGTTATGAACTAGCCGTGGTTATTTGAATTATGGTTAAAGACCGTTGTTTTTCCCGAGTTCGGGGACGGATGTTATTTATTTAAAGGATATTATTTTACTCTGAAAATTTGGGATGTTACAGTTGGTAATCAGAGCTCCGGTTTAGGTTTACATGGGAGACTATAGAAAGAAGTTAAGACTATGAGGATAAATAGTACTTAACATAGATTGGGCTTTAGAACTTTGATAAGGGAGATAGTACTTTTGGGGAAGTTATTATTTTAGGAAACCTACCTTTTGAGGAAACCTTCTAAATTAAGAAACTTTTATGTATGAGAACTTTCTAAGTTTGGGAACTTTCTAAGTTTGGGAACTTTCCATTTATAGAAACTTACTATTTTGGAAAAGAACCTAAAATGAGATTTGTAGAGGAGTATAAGTATATACTTGGGAATAATCTTGAATGATTGTGAATGAATGTTGTCTCTTCATTAAGAATGAACACATTATGAGGTTTATGTGATTCTAATAGCGGTTTGTTTTCATTCTAAATCATGGACGGACCTAGCAATCAAGGATGTTTTGGAGACATGTAGCCCTAAGAAGAAAGTTGATCCAACATTATGTTTGGGGATCAAAGGACTAAAGGAAGGAAAGAAAAGTTACGCGAGAAAGCGGAAGTTGAAAGGGAGAGATTGGCTTCACGTATGATAAATTGGTGCAAAACTGGAAAGAATTGAAAAACGCCAAGGACGAATTGAAAAGCACTAAGAAGAATTGGAAGAGACAAAGACAAATTGCAAAGGTATAAAGAAGATCTTAGTGTCACTGAGAGATACCTTGAGCAGACTAGAGAACAAGTCTATATATGGTTTGATGAAGTGTAATGTTTAAAGGCAACTATAGTCGTAGAGAAAGAACCAATGGCCCTATAGGCAATGAGGCTCCAAATGAAGAAGAATTGGTAGCCGAAGTTGAAATTGAGGAAGTAAATGTTATCATAGAGGGGAATGAAGCTACCCCAATCATAATTGATGATGATGAGCCACAAGAAGTACCAACCAAAGGTCTAGAGAAGACCAAATGGATCCAAGAACAAAGTGAAGTAGGCTCCAAAAGTGTCAAGTGGGAGACCTAGAGGAAGGTCTAGGAAAGTTGGAAAGTGGGACAACGAATACTTTTAAATTTTCATTGCTAGTAAAAGTAACTAGTAGTAGTTTGAAGACTCAATTGAGTATCTTCTCTTTACTTTAAATTCGTTTAATTGTGAACCTATTCCACTTATTAATAAAAGTGATTTTCTCTTATAGGATTCCTAAAAGTTTTGTGATTTTATTTATGTTCTGTAGTGTTAAAAATGTGTGTTAACCATGAACAAGAAAGTATAGTCTGTTGAAACGACTAATGAATGAAAGTATGGTCTAGTGAAATAGCCAAATGAAAGTAATAAGGGTCTATTGAAACGACCTATGAAAGTAAATGTGGTCTAATGAAAATACTAACGAAAAGTGAAAACGGTCTAGTGAAATGACTGTGATATGTGATTAAGTCAAGTGAAACGACTTACCAAGGAAGTAATGGTCTATTGAAATGACCAAAGTGAATAGTTATGGTTTAATGAAACCCCAAAGAGTCCAGTAAAATCGACTACTGAAAATAAGTGATGGTCTATTGAATGACCTATGGGAAATGTTAAAGTCTAAAGAGGCGACCAAGGAGTATCGTAAGTTGACTAATGAAAGTAGTATTGGTTCATTGAAACGACCATAAGTCTAGTGTTTGACATTATTTGAATGATTAGTCTATTGAGACGACTTGTATGTGTAAATAATGAGTATTATTAGCATGTGAGCTAACCTAGAGCAAGAAAATATGGTTCGAGTAAAAAGACCATGAGTATTAATTGGTTTAGTGGGACAGCCAAGTGTGAACAATAGTGGTCAAGTGAAGCGACCAACGAAAGTGAAAATGGTCTATTGGAATGACCAGTGAAAATAGTAAGGGTCTAGTGGATCGACCTACGATTAGTAATTAAGTCTAGGGAAACGACTACTAAAGTAAGAATGGCCAAATAAACCGACCAAGGAAGAGGTAATGGTCTATGGAGGTAACCAATGAGATAGAAATGGTCTGATGAATCGACCAATAAGACTAGTGAAACTGACTAATGGAAAGGAAGTCGGTCTATTGAAACGACCAGTGGTTTAGTACGCGACCTATGATTCGAATGATAATCTGTAGAGATTATCTACACGTATAACATGGAAAATGATAAGCACTGATGGTAGGAGAGTGCGTGAAAAACGTCTCATATTCAGGATAGCACGGAAAGTATCATATTATTCGGCGAGTATCCGTAATGCCAAAATGTCTGAGTTCTTGATGTTAACTCAAGGAAATAACTATGTCTAAAGGGAGTCCCAGAGAATGGAACCAAGATGAAAAAAAAAATGCAAGTCGATTTAATCGAATTGGAGGTTAGTGAATTCGATGTAATCTTGGGAATGGACTGGTTAGCTGCATACCATGCCCACGTGGGATTGTTTTAAGAAGGAAGTTTACTTCATATTACCGTCTGGAGAAGAGTTTAGGTTCCAAGGCACGAAGCCTAGGACTAGATTAGATTTTATTTCGGTGATGAAAGCTTGCAAATTGTCAAGAAAGGGCTGTGATGGATTCTTGGCCTACATTAGCGAGAATGACCAAAATGGAAGTTAGTATTGAATATTTGTCTGTAATTAGAGATTTTGAAGATGTATTTCCAGAGAGAGGTGGAGTTCTCTATAAATTTAGTTCCAGAAACCGCACCAATATCAAAGGTGCCGTACAGGATGGCTCCGACAGAATTGAAAGAACTAAAGGAACAACTACAAGAATTGTTGGAAAAGGGTTTGATAAGACCAAGTGTATCACCATGGGGTGCACCGGTGTTGTTGGTAAAGAAGAAGGATGGATCGATGAGAATTTGTATCGATTATCGAGAGTTGAATCGTGTGACGGTAACAAATCAGTACTCGTTACCAAGAATAGACGATTGTTTGACCAACTTCGAGGAGCGTGCTACTTTTCGAAAACAGATTTGAGGTTTAGTTATCATCAGTTAAGGGTGAGAAAGGAAGATATTGCGAAGACGGCCTTTAGGACAAGGTATGGTCACTATAAATTTTTGGTGATGCCATTCGGATTGACTAATGCGCCTGCTGTATTTATGGAATTGATGAATAGGGTATTTCAAGAACTTCTGGACAAGTGTGTTATAGTGTTCATTGATGATATCTTAGTATATTCAAAGACTAAAGAGGAACATGAAGAGCAATTGAGCTTAGTGCTGCAAATTTTAAGGGAACAACAATTTTATGCCAAATTCAAAAAGTGTGAATTTTGGTTGGAAGAAGTGGCGTTTTTAGATCATGTAGTATCAAAGGATGGGGTGGCATTAAACCCAACAAAAATAGAAGCAATCATAAATTGGGAAAGACCTACTACGGTTAGTGAAATAAGGAGTTTCTTAGGATTGGCTGGTTATTATAGGAGATTCGTTAAAGGTTTCTCTAAGTTATCTGTACCGTTAACAAGGCTGACCCAAAAGGGGGCAAAATCCATTTGGTCGGAGGAGTGCGAGAAGAATTTCCAAGAGTTAAAGCAACGATTGGTGTCTGCGCCGGTTCTTACGTTACCTTCTGGATCGGACGGGTTTGTGATCTATAGTGATGCGTCGATTAAAGGATTAGGCTGCATATTAATGCAGAATGACAAAGTTATAGCCTACGCATCGAGACAATTGAAAGTCCATGAAAAGAACTATCCGACTCATGATTTGGAGTTAGCTGCAGTAGTTTTTGCATTAAGGATTTGGAGACATTACTTATATGGGACTACGTGTCAGATTTACACGGACCATAAAAGCCTTAAGTAAATCTTTACTCAAAAAGGAACTTAATATGAGGCAAAGGAGATGGCTCGAATTATTAAAAGACTATGATTGTGAAATCTTATATCATACTGGGAAAGCCAATAAGGTGGCGGATGCGTTAAGTAGGAAGAATCATGGAACCCTAGCGACGTTAAAGCCTAAGGAGGTAAGTGCGTGGAGTCGCATTGAGGTGTTAGGCGTGAAGGTACGAGTCCTAGGCTATATGGTACATTTGAGTGTACAGCCCACGCTGTTGGATAGAATCAAGGTAGCACAAGTAACTGACGAGGAAGTGAGCAAAGTATGTGCAAACTTAGTGGAAGGAAAATGGAAAGACTTTCGTGTTGGAGAAGACGGGATTGTGAGGTACCAATCAAGGATTTGGGTGCCAAGCAACGAAGACATCAAAAGAGAGACTCTAAATGAAGCTCATTGTTCAAGGTTTTCTGTGCATCCGGGAAGCACAAAAATGTATAGAGATCTGAGGGAATCTTATTGGTGGAACCATATGAAGGGAGATGTGGCAGAATTCGTGTCAAAATGTTTAGTATGTCAACAAGTAAAAAGTGAGCATCAAAGGCCTGCAGGACTATTACAGTCGTTACCTATCCCTAAATGGAAGTGGGAACACATAGCTACGGATCTAGTGGTTGGATTACCGAAGACGTTGAAAGGGTATAATGCAATTTGGGTGATAGTAGATAGGCTCACGAAATCGGCCCATTTTCTGGCAATCAAGGTGACGGATTCGCTAGAAAAGATGTCTAAGTTGTACATTGATGAGATTGTAAGGCTGCATGGGATACCGGTGTCAATAATGTCCGATAAAGATGCGCGATTCACGTCAAAATTTTGGAAAAGTCTGTAACAAGCTTTGGGGACAGAGTTGACAATGAGTACAGCTTTTCACCCGCAGACCGATGGGCAGTCAAAGAGAACTATCCAGACATTGGAAGATATGTTAAGAGCTACATCTTTGGATTGGCAAGGGACTTGGGATGAGCATTTGCCATTGGTGGAGTTTGCGTACAACAATAGTTTTCATGCTAGTATTGGAATGGCACCGTACGAAGCGTTATATGGATGAAAGTGTAGATCACCGACTTGTTGGGATGAGGTAGGTGAAAGGAAGTTGACTGGACCAGAAATTGTCCAAGTGACGGCGGACAAGGTACAACAGATAAGAAATTGGCTTTTGACCGTGCAGAGCAGACAGAAATCCTATGCTGATCGTAGGAGATGTGATTTAGAATTTCAAATCGGGGATCGAGTATTTTTGAAGATCTCACCAACAAAAGGAATTATGAGATTTGGTATTCGCGGGAAGTTAAGCCCGAGGTACGTGGGACCGTTCAAAATTTTGGAAATAGTTGGGACAGTGGCTTATAAATTAGCCTTACCGCCGGTATTAGCGGGAGTGCATAACGTGTTTCATGTATCGATGTTAAGGAAGTACATTCCCGACCCAAGTCATGTGATCGAGTATAAACAGCATAGAGTTCGCGCTGATTTGAGCTATGATGAAAGGCCTATGAAAATTGTTGATCGCAAGGACCAGATTTTGAGGAAAAGAGTAATTCCTTATGTGAAAGTGCAATGGAGCAACCACACTGAAAGAGAAGCTACGTGGGAGCTCGAGAGCGAAATACGAGAGACGTATCCCGATTTATTTTCAAAATGACGTGCGTTTGGTTTGGAGGACCAAACCCTTTTAAGGAGGTAAGAATGTAATACCCGGCCTATTTTTTTTTTATTTTTTTTGTATTTTATTAATGTTGGGCTTAAGTTAAATTATGCAAGATGACGAGTTGGGCTTAAGTTCGGGCCCAAATAAAATAAAACCCATCGGGTTTAGTTAATCCTTTTCAATTAGGGAAATTAAAACCCTACTATATATACACATATTAAAACCCTTCCCTCTTTATTAATCACAAAAAGAAAAGAAAAAGAAAAGAAGAACGGGAGAGAAGAGAGTGCGGCAGAGAGAGGGCAGCGACTGGGAGAGAAACCGCAGAAGGAAGAAAGAAAGAGAAGGGAGTTCGATCAAGGGTAAAATTCCACTCCCTAAGTTTGAATCCCTTGTGTTATATAATCTAGTAATTGGGGGGTATAAACTAGAACCCTAACGCTAAAGGATGAACTAGGTTTAGGAAATTGGAATTTAAAAGTGATTTTTGTCGAATTATGGATAAGTTTGCGTGTGTTCCAGTGTGTGTGTGAAGGCTGCCGCATGTGTGGGAGAGCAGTGTATGGGTGTGTTTCTGTTTGTGCGGTGAAGGTGTGTGTGTTTGTGTGTGTGTTCGTGCCCAGTGTATGTGTGTGCGCGTTTATAGTGCAGAAAGTGTGTGTTTGTGTGCGTTGTGTGTGTTATCTATACTAAAAAGGTGTATTATCAGTGTATGTACGCATGTGTTGAATGCGTGCTGTGAATAGTATTTCTTCGAAGCTGTGAATAGTAAATTACAAGGCTGTGAATAGTAACTTGGCGTGGGTAATTAAACACTAAAACACGATGATTGGGAATAGAAACTATGAAACCCTAGGGGTATTTTGGTAAACCAAAAAGGGTATATTGGGGTACAAATATTATGGATAGTACAAACCCTAGGATGGATAATAACCTAAATGAGTTAAAGGGAATGACTCATAAGGTTAACAAGGTAAAATAAAGTATAATGGGGACGGAGAATTTAAGTAATTCATGTTCCTAAGAAAGTATTATTTGCGTGTTTGTAGATTGTGCACGTGATATTGCAAAGGAAAATAGCGCGAGCTAAGGTAAGGGATTACGACCCTAGCTTTTGATTGTCTCTATCCTTTAATGTAGGATTCCTTGAATTCTTTCATGAGTCGTTACCATGTGGCGGTAACGTTTTGCATTCTTAAAAGTTGTGAACGCCTTTTTAAATGCTCTTACCCTTTGTCATATTTTAAATCAATGGGTATCGAAAGTAACTTTGAAATTGTATGGTGTTCTTGTACCTTGAACACTAAGTTGAAACTTTGCTATATCTTAATTTGGTATAGACGTGTTGAAACTTTGCTATATTTTAATTTGGTATATACGTATTGAAACTTTGCTATATCTTAATTTGGTATAGACGTGTTGAAACTTTTCTATATCTTAATTTGGTATAGACGTTCGCTTAGTCTGATAGACTAAGTAGGTTAATAGTTTGAAATGAAAAAGAACTAGACTTTTTACTGCCTATTGAAGTAGTTGATTATCATGATAAATCTTACTTAAATGCCTTGATCAGGCACTGCACCTGAAATGGTGACGTTATCTTGGAATTGACGGACTTGAAAGTAAATGCCACATTTCATATTGAAAAGTTTAATTGTTAACTGTTTTGAACTTAACGGTTAACTTGATATTTTATGAAAGCTTATCTTTGAAAATGTTATTGTTGTTTCGTTCTTCCGGTCATCTCTCCTTAGAACCCGGAGAGATCCCGTATGAACTTACTGAGCATTGTTCGCTCACCCCTTCCAAAATTACTGTTCTTCAGGTAATAAGTAGGTGGAGGATTCCAACGGACGAGACGACGTTGTTAAGGTGAAGTTGAAGAGCATTGATGATGAGAGGTTTTATAGACGGTGATAACTAGCCGTTAAGAAATTGAAAGACAATCTAGTGCCGTTTATTTTTGAATATTGGTTATGAACTAGCCGTGGTTATTTGAATTATGGTTAAAGACCGTTGTTTTTCCCGAGTTCGGGGACGGATGTTATTTATTTAAAGGATATTATTTTACTCTGAAAATTTGGGATGTTACATGTTAGCACCATCTGAGTAGTCAGTTTTGCCGTCAGTTGACAGCATATCCTCACTATCAGATTCACTGTCAGAAAGGGAGGATTGTGATGATCATAAAAATGATAGGTTTGCTGTCTGATCGTTATCATTTGAATCACTTAAGGTTGCAGAAAAACTCATCCCTCTCTTTTTGAGTGTGTTAGCACACTCATTGGCATAGTGTCCAAATCCTAAACATGCTCTACACTGAACGGACTCAATAGATCTTTTATTTTCAGAAAAAAATTTGTTCTTACTTGTTTCTTTCTTGAATGATTCAATTTTAGGGGAAGAAGCAGTAACCTTATAGGGAAACTTTTGTTGACGTTTTTTGTTCAACATTTTGTTGAATTTTTGAGTGATTTAGTCACATTCATCTTCCTCTAAGTTTGAGTCATCAATATCCTTTGATAATTCTACAAGATCTTTGGACACAGTAAGAGCACTAGCAAAAGCAATTGAATTTACTTTGCTAGTTTGTTGCACTTCAAGGTTTAATTCAAACGTAGTTAGAATACTTAGAACCTTTTCAAGACTCACGGTCTGAGTATCACAGGTTTCTTCAATGATAGAGATTTTGATGTTAAATTTTTCTGGAAGAGTTCTTAAAACTTTACTTACCAGCCTTGCATTAGAGATGGATTCTCCTAATGCAAAGGATTCATTTGAAATCTCCATGAGTTTAGCAGAATAGTCTTGAATAGTTTCATTTTCTCCCATTCTTAAATTTTCAAAATCTGTCATTAATCTTCTCAATTTTGTTTGTTTGACACTATCAGACCCTTCACAATGGAGTTGTAAAATATCTCAAGCAGTTTTGGCTACGGTATGGTTAGAAAATAACCGATACAAATTGTGATCAACATGATCAGATATGGCACCATTGCCTTTGCATTGTAGTTTGCAAGGGCAATTTCTTCCGTGTTCCAATCTTGCTCAGGTTTTGGGACATTTTTTTTTCCTTTTTCTCCTCATTAGTTGCAGGAGCTTTTGCTTTTGGATCAACTACTTCCATAGCAGGGGATGTATATCCCACAAGAATACTGACCGAAGCACGACGATCTATGTTTTTAATGTACGTGATCATCTTTGCCTTCCAAATGGTGTAGTTTGAACCATCTAGTGTAGGCGGCTTATTCCGAATATGAGTACAGTCCATGATGGCTACTTTCAAAGATCGATCTCAGTATGTTGAGACCAGGCTCTGGTGCCAATTGAAAGAAATATGCAGCTAGGACTGTTCTGGAAAACAGTCACTTGAGAGTACAGTTGTGCTCACAAGTGTCAAGACAGTTGTCCTGTCAACTGTCAACGGACAGAACAAATAAATAATGCAGAAAACGAAGCGGAATAATTAAAACTCAGAATTTAAACACTTCAGCAAGAATTACTTGCTGGAAAACTTTCATTAATAAAGATCTTGCAGAATACAAGATTATGAAAGAAACAAAAACAACGAAAAGATCAAACTATTCTAGACTCCTAGAATAAACCAAACACTAAAAACACTTGAAGTTTTGATGAACAAGAACTTCAAGAACACAAAGACTTCTCTCAAATATTCTGTGAATCCGTGTTGAATAATGGTCGGCTCCTTCTTCTTTTATAGCCGATCCATTACTTGTTTGGTGAGAGACCTACATTCCTAAAATAAAAAAGAGATAACTACTAAAGATAAACATTAGTAAGTTAGTCAACTAAATCATAATAATAATAATTAACCTAAAATACACCATTCCTAAGATAAATATTACAATATAGCTTAAAGTAAATATTTACAATTTATACATCAGAATCACAAAGATATACAAATAAATGCAAGAGTATTTCATACTCTTTCAGGGTGGTTCTAGGCCTACCTCTCCCTACAATTACGTACTGTAATTTTTTTATTTTTGTCATTGTGAAAAACTAGTAAAAAACGGCTTTTACCCTAAGCTTAGGGTAAAACATGTTTTTTAAATGAGGCGGTGGCAATATTGTAAATAAACTGGAAGTTGTTTCAACGCACACGGTTGCATTTTTGTAATAAACTGGAAGTTATCGTAACTGCCGGTGTTAGTTTTAAGAAGTGCCAGTGATATTACACTGGCACATATTAACATAGACACTGGCACTTTTCATAACTGCCAGTGCCAGTGCTAAAAAAGTGCCAGTGTATGTGCCTGGCACTTTTTAACACTAACACTGGCACTTATGAAAGTACTAGTGTCTATGTTTTATGACTGCCAGTAGCCAAGCCTGGCAGTTTTTGATATTAACACTGGCATTTTTTTTGGAAAACACGTTTTTTAATCCTTAAGGTAAAACACGTTTTTCACAAGACCTACTCTTTGTCATTTGATGATATATGTGAGGAAAACCTTCAACATCACAAGAGAAATAATAAACATTTCGACCAAATAATTAAAAGTCCATTAGCTAACAAGTAACACATCTTATAGGCAGGAAAGTAACAATACTACCATCAGAGGTAGGAAATATAGTTGCTTTGAAGAAGCCATTAGTTGACTGGAAAGGAGAGATATATAAGAGATTATGTTGAATATGGTAAGAGTAGTATTTTAGCAAGTTGATGTGTTTTGAGTCATATACTTTTGGGTATTTATAAGTAACGTACTCCCTCTGTCCCAGAAAGATAGTCTCATTTTGACTTTTTATGGTCAACAAAAATGAACTTTGACCAAACACTTGTGTCAATCTAATCATTCTAGTGAAATTCTAAAAGTTGTAATTGATTAATCATGAAGTGATTTATCAATAACACATTTTAGAATTTTGTTGTGATGATTAGATTGACACCAATGTGTGGTCAAAGGTTAATTTTGTTGACTATAAAAAGTCAAAATGAGACTATCTTTCATGAACAGAGGGAGTATTTGTAATACCCGGATTCCCCCTATTTTTAATTTATTTTGGACTCTTTTAAGTATTATTCGGGCCAAGTAATTAATGATAAGTATTGGGCTTAAGTTATTGAGTTAAAATAGAATAGCCAAAGTCATTATTTTAAGAGGAGAAAAATATCCTTTTTGGGTTAGGAGTTGAAAACCCTTTTTATTTATATATCCTCTCTAGAATCCTAGTCTCTCTTTATTGTAAACCAAGAAAAGAAAATCAAGGGAAAGAAAAGAGAGAGACGGCAGAAAAGAGAAAGAGGAGCCGCTGAGAGAGAGAGAGAGAGGCGGACAGAGAGAGAGACCGAGAGAGAGAAAGCTCGGGAAAGTGAAGGTGTTCTTCGAAGGTAAATCTAGAACCCTTAAACATTTTCTCCTCATCTTTGTAACATTAATCATTGGGAATTATGATTATGAAACCCTAAAAATAATTGTGATCAACTAGGGTTTGAGTTGCTTAGGGTTTAAAGAAGAAGATGATGATGGCAGTGTGTATGTGTGCGCATGATGTGCACAGTGTGTGTGTGTGTTGGTACGTGCTGTGAATAGTGAATCTAGAGTGTGGATTTGTGTATGAGAAAATAAAGATGAGAATTAAAGATGTGAAACCCTAGATATACTTTGGGTGAAACCCTAGGGACAATTTGGTAATATAAATGGGTAGTACATGAAACCCTAAAATGAATTGTTAACCCTAGAAGGAGTTAAAAGAAAATAACTCATAGGTTACAAAGAAAGTAAAGTATTTTGGGGACGGAAGTAAATAGTGATTACTTTGACTAAGAATATTATTTGCATGATTGTAGATTCGTGCACGTGGTTTTGCAAAGAGAAGTACGCAAGCCAAGGTAAGGGATTACGTTCCTAAGTCTTTTGAGATTCATCCTTTGAAATAGGATCCTCATTATTCTTTCTAAAGTGTAGCTACCAAGTGGCCGATAGTATTTGAACTCTTACGTTATGAACGTCTTTTGAAATAATCTTACCCTTGATATGTGTTTGTTCAATGGGTATCTAAAGTGATTGAAATTGTGTTATGTGTTCTTGTACCTTCGAACACTACGTGGAATATTGCTGTATCTAATTGAAACAGATGCAGTTAGCTTTGTCTGATTGAAAAGGACTTAGCAGGAATTAGTCTGATTGAAAAGAACTACATGAAAACTGAATTAGTCTGATTGAAAATGACTAAATGAAATTGTCTAGTTTGATTGAAAAGAACTTAGACACTTATATGCTATTTGAAGAAGTAGCTTTATGGAAGAAAAACCTTCAACGTGAGAATAGAAATAGTAAACATTGTAACCAAATAATCAAAATTCCATTAAGTAACAAATAACACACTGTATAGCATATAAAGTACATAAAAGCAAAAGCAATCTCACTCCAAAAAAAAAAAAGAAAAAAAAAGAGAGTAAACAAGTTCAAATATTAATTGTAAAGAAGTGTAAAATTTGTGGCATCCGTAGAAAACTAGTTTGATGGAGGTGGTGAGAAAGGAATAGCGGGGATAGTTGTAGGTATGGTTGGGAGTGTTGTGGGAAGGGTAGGGAGAGTCATTGCTGGAAGTGGAGCAATTGTTGGGAATGTGGGCTTGGGTAAGGTTGGGAGTGTAGGTAATGAGGCAGCAGCAGGTAGTGGTGGCAATGTGGCTGCAGTTGGCAGCGTAGGCAGAGTTGGCAATGTTGCTGTAGGAAGTGTTGGTAATGAGGCTCCAGTTGGGAGTGTAGGCAGAGACGGTATTGTGGGGAGAGTAGGTACAACAGGGGTGGTAGTTTGCAACAGGCTACGGGCTGCCAGGCTCGTATGCAGGCTGGAAACTAGTAACACTGCAAATAGAGGCAGAAAACACAAATGATTTGAAGAAGCCATTAGTTAATAGGGACGGAAAGAGAGAATAGGTCGAATATTAAGGTGGTACTACTTTAGCAAGTTCAGTTATGGTTTTGATGATGTCTTATGTCTTGGGTCTTTTAGGTATTTATAGATTGCAAGTCTAATGTGTTGGTTTGGTTTGGAGATACTAAATGTAGAGTTTGATGAGTTGTGGTTGGAGGGAATAGTTTGTTCATCTACCATGTTTGAAACATGTTCCTAGTAGTTTTTGTTGGTTACACTAACTGTTTTTTTTTTTTTTTTCTAAGTTCCATTTTTAATTGAAATAATGGTCCTCTCATTTCAATTTTTTTTTTCAAATAATAATAAAAAAACGTCACTTCAGTTTTATTCTCAATCATTTCGGTCCGTTTATAGGCTACCTACAAGCTCCAATAGTCGTTATTAGCTTAATGATCAATACTTGTAGGACTTACCGAGTGGAGGGTTAAACTCCACAAATGGTCCCTATATTATAGACTGTTTTTCTGAGTGTCCTTGCACTAGTCTTTGCTCATGTATGGTACAAGGTACATTCATTTTGTTCTTCCTTATTTAATTGTCGAGTACTATAAATTGGTGCATATTGATGTTCATCCCCATGGAACTTATGTTTATCTGCTAGTAAAATTACTCAAGTCAAATTTTCCCTAACGTTTCTCAAAGTAAAATATTGACACTCGTTAAGACTCTATTGTTGTTGTTGTTCTCAAAGTAAAAGATTGACACTCATTAGATACAAAGGAATTAGGAACCATGTCCTTGTTTAGTAGAGCTCTATTGAGACAACATTTGATGGTTCCAGAATCATTTCCGATACACAAAATCGAATTAAATGAACATAATATGGAAAATGTTGGAGTAATACAGCTTTCCCTGTGTTGCTAGGCGTGATGGTGTGATAGTAATGTTAATTCCGAAGGTTTTCTTGAACGAAATATGTTCTGCTAGTGTTGCTAGGCACAGTTATGTATCCTCACTGTCACATTGGTGATTTTTGGACGATAACATACACAGCTTGGCCTTGTTGCAAGGTATGACCATATGTGTTCGGTTCAATGCTATTACTCCCTCCATCACAAAATCAATGTCCAAAAAAGTCACATTTTCTCTTAATCAATAGCAAATTTTGAATATTTAATCGTACTGTAGATACCCCGGGGAACCACGGCTTGGCTAGAGCGGTGAATTATCCTAGGATGTTTACTTGATTTTAAGAGTCGCCACCCACGTTTTAGAGGAACGCGAGAAAACCTAAGAAAATAGCCTTTTTATTGATCACGAAACTAGAGATTCAAGGAAGAAGGGTTCGGGGGTTAGGTGACGGAGTGGGAATTACTTACACACCCACTTCGCCCGGCTTATGCCGGTCTTGCTACCTTTGGTGTTCTAATATTTACATGTCCTTCAATTAATTAAATAGAAATGTGCTAACAATTATAATGAAAAGAAAAGGGGAAAAGAATGATTTTATTGATTTAATGCTAAATATTACATGTAATAATTATGCTAGACAATTACATGAAGAGATGAAAATGGTGAATTAAAATGTAGTTTGGAATGTTGGGATGTAACCTTGGTCAAACTTCAATAGTGAAGTGGCCTTTTGGTTGTATCCCTTTTTATGGAGATTGCATACTCACTTAGAAGAGATGAGAAGATGAAGAAAGGAAATAAGACTTAGAATTTAGAAGAAGAGAATAAACCTTGTACCTTATGCTTGAATGGAGAAGAACCAAATCTTTGTGTTGACCATTTCTTGAAAAATAGACTTTTGTGTGTTTTGAAGTATTTTTGTGTTAAGAAATCATCCTCCCCTTTCATGATGGAATGAATAGGTTTATATAGGTGTTGGAGAAGTGTTTGTGGTCACAAAGATGGCCATTCCCCAGATCAAGCCAAGGCATAATGGTCTTGGGGGTTACAAATCAGAAAAGGAGGGAAATTTGGCAAAATATGAGATTCTGGAAGCGGGAAGCGCGCGCTTCCCACCCCCCCTATGGGAGGATCACGCCTCCCACAAAGGAGGGCAAAGGCGTGCGCATCCCAGCTTCAGAAAATTCATATTTCAGCCCAAAAGTTAACCCCGTAATGCAGTTAAGCCCCAAAACTAACGGAATTAGTCCAAAAACTTAACGAACATCACGAAAGTCAACGAAAATAAATGAAACAAAGACTCAAGGTTGACTTTGCCACTTAGTCAAATCCAAGACTAACGGAGTAAGTCAGGAACTTAACGAAAAGTAACGAAAGTTAACGAAAAGTAACAAAACTTAACAGAAAAGAGGAAGACTAAGAATGTGTATGCAATCGGGACATGAGAGGTCCAAGGCGGGGTGTCTACAGATCCCCTCGGCGACGTGGATTGCAAAGCAAAATGCGTCGACGAATGTAAAAACACCCGCCGAGGACATCGACAAAGAAAAAAGGAAGAAAAGAAAACAAAGACTCGATAAAAGTAGGAATTTGAAATTGCGATAGATAGAGGTGCGCTCCCTGCATGAGCGACTTTTGCTGGAGTGTTGAGTTGGGGCTCATGGGAGGTTGTCTCGATATGAACCGAGTTGCCGACTTGGAGCTCATGGGAGCTTGTCTCGATATGGACCGAGTTGCCGACTTGGAGCTCATGGGAGCTTGTCTCGTGATGGACTGAGTTGCCGACTTGGAGCTCATGGGAGCTTGTCTCGATATGGACCGAGTTGCCGACTTGGAGCTCATGGGAGCTTGTCTCGTGATGGACCGAGTTGCCGACTTAGAGCTCATGG
Organism: Campanula takesimana; assembly: GCA_026119855.1. Lineage (NCBI taxonomy): Eukaryota > Viridiplantae > Streptophyta > Magnoliopsida > Asterales > Campanulaceae > Campanula > Campanula takesimana. The sequence continues at coordinate 271,660 of JAOWBW010001289.1, read as the reverse complement.
GAGCTTGTCTCGATATGGACCGAGTTGCCGACTTGGAGCTCATGGGAGCTTGTCTCGATATGGACCGAGTTGCTGACTTGGAGCTCATGGGAGCTTGTCTCGATATGGACCGAGTTGCCGACTTGGTGCTCATGGGAGCTTGTCTCGATATGGACCGAGTTGCCGACTTGGAGCTCATGGGAGCTTGTCTCGATATGGATTGAGTTGCCGAATTGGAGCTCATGGGAGCTTGTCTCGATATGGACGAGTTGCCGACTTGGAGCTCATGGGAGCTTGTCTCGATATGGACCGAGTTGCCGACTTGGAGCCGCATCTGCTTATGTTGTTGACTTTGTGGGGTGTGGGCATGGTTGACCACTTTCTGGTGGGGATGAAGTGACTTGAGTAGCGGATGCTGTTGACTTCGTGTGTGGTACCTGTTATGTGTGTGCTTGACAGGTATATGTGTTTTTGCAAGAAGATGCATGAAGTGTGAAATGAAGAGAGAGAAATGTGTGCTCGTGGTGTGATGGGATTTTGGAACACCCTTGCAATGAGAGAGAAGTAAGAATGTAGAGAGTGATCTTGTGTGCGGTGTGATTTTGAGGAAAGCATTGGATGTATTCATACCTTCACTTACCATTGCCGCTTGAGTGGAGATGGATTTCTGATGTCCGCGGAGGATGCTTTGATGGAGAATGTCCATTCTTTGGATGTTGATGAGAGAACGCTCTTGATGATGGGTTGGCGAGATGGTACTCTGGATGATGGGTTGGTCGTGCCAAAGGCTGCCTACGTATCCCTTGAAGGGAATCAGACCAGCGTAGTTCAAGGATGATGGAGAACTCTGGGGAAGAAGCTATGGAGCAAGGCAAAGTAAAGTACATACTTTTGCACATAGAAGGAGAAAAAGAAATTTTTTTTTTTTAGATTAGAAGGGAAAGAATATGCCACATGTGAGGAAAAGGTTTTTTTTTTTTAGTTTGTGGGTGAACCATTTTAACCATTGTGTGGTTGTGAAGCCAAACCAAGATCAAGTCGTGTTCAATCGAAGTCCGGATTGCCTTGTTGAATTCTGTCGTTGTTGCTGTGGTGTCCAACGAAATTGATGTCTAGCCCCAAGAGATTTGTCGATTATGGGGCTTCAAAAGGCTTTGATGCCGAGATGAGGGGTTGCTGATTGTAAAGCCCCTAGAATGCCTTTGATGCCAAATTTTGAGGGACTTGCATAGCTCCAAGATAAATCAGCTCTTGGCCCATTCGAGTAAATCGCCCTTTGTTTTTGTAGTGAGCAAGCCCCAAGAGGAGATCGTTGATGCCAAGCTTCGAGAGATTGCAAAGCCTCAAGTGTCGTGGGCTTGTAGATGGCGGGATGTGAAGACCTTTCATTGTAAAGCCCCAAATTATCTCGTGATTGGCTCGGCAATGAGAGCGGATGTACCGTTTGGTAGAATTCTTGATAGAGATCTCCTTCTTGCTCTTACTGGGGAGATGAATGGCCTCATTGTGGTCGATACCCAAATGGCTGAGGGCTTATGTCAAAGGATGCAGTAATGTCTTGCGGTACCGTCGAGGTCGCGGAGGATAAGGTCTTGGCGTGATAAAGTCTCAAATGAGTATGCTTGCTTGACTCTTCTTGAGTTGAACTAATGACGGATCTTCGGATGCAACTAGTGCTGTGGCCCAACTTTATCTGAGCTGCACCTTGTGCTTTTGATCTTGGAGAAGGGGGTGCTGAATTGCAGAAACATTGGGATTGGCCGTGGCATTTCCCGCTATAACCCTGTTTTGATTAGAGTTTAGCATATTGAATCTTTTTCCTTTTCTCTAAGACTTCCTTCAAAATCTCGCTGTGAGTTCTAACAAAAATCATCAACTTCATTCATATCATCGGAGTCTTCATTTAAAACCAAGAGGCCTTTGAATTGAAGTGTTGAGAGACCCTTGAATCTTGATTTTTCTCATGGAGCCATAAGACTACTCCACATTGCACTTGCTCGAGTATTGTTGCCCAAAAGACTATCGGTCGCGAAGCCCTAATACTGCCCTTTGCTTGAATTACTGTAATGCCGTAGCCCAAAAGATTGTAGATTGCGAAGCCCGTTGAGACCTTCGGTGCCGAATTGAGGAAGCTTCCAATGTTGCACATGACTTGGCTGGGGATACTGCTGGGGAGTTAATTGCTCTTTGCCAAGGGAGCCTTTAAGACTTGACCGTAGCCCCTAGAGTGCCATCATTGATTGCGAGAAAGGTCAACCCTTGATTGGGGAAACGAGCATGGGCACGCATGACAAGAGGGCTTTTTGACATCCCTTTTGAGGGACTTTGAGGATAGTCTCACACATCTTTCTTGAGCATAGCCCCTAGGGCGTATTGATTGCCAAATGAAGCAAAAGAATCCCTTGTTCTTGAGTCACATAGCCCCTAGGGCGTCACCATTTATTGAGCAAAGCAAGCGTGACTCGTCCTCGTGTGAGGGAATAAACATGAGAGGATATGGCAAGAGCTACTCCATTTCTCGGGAGCCTTTCGGCGTACTTTAGAAGCACATACTTGAAGAAGCCTTGAAAACTGAGACACATGTTGTTGCTATTTGCTGCCCAAGCCAATTGACTAGCTAGGGATTATTTTGTGCAACCTCGTGCCCTTTTATGATGGGCTTGTTCTCGGATCAAGCCAAGGCATAATGGTCTTGGGGGTTACAAATCAGAAAATGAGGGAAATTTGGCAAAATCTGAGATTCTGGAAGCGGGAAGCGCGCGCTTCCCACCCCCCCTATGGGAGGAGAACGCCTCCCACAAAGGAGGGCAAAGGCGTGCGCATCCCAGCTTCAGGAAATTCATATTTCTGCCCAAAAGTTAACCCCGTTATGCAGTTAAGCCCCAAAACTAACAGAATTAGTCCAAAAACTTAACGAACATCACGAAAGTCAACGAAATAAATGAAACAAAGACTCAAGGTTGACTTTGCCACTTAGTCAAATCCAAGACTAACGGAGTAAGTCAGGAACTTAACGAAAAGTAACGAAAGTTAACGAAAAGTAACAAAACTTAAAAGAAAAGAGGAAGACAAAGAATGTGTATGCAATCGGGACATGAGAGGTCCAAGGCGGGGTGTCTACACGTACATTCAGGCTGAGACGAAGGTAGTATTTTTTATTTTTCATATTTGGACTCCTTGGGCTTGTGAATAAATATGAAAATGCACAGACAAACTCAAACAAATGTTAGCAGCCCGAAGTTATATACATTGATTCTACATTAGCTCTTGATATCATGTCTGAAAGATTGGGTGATATACACTTGTGAGATGTCTCATTGATCTTTTCTTTATAACTCTCCGTGCTTTCTTGTTTTCATAGACTATACAGTTGATTGCTTTTTCTGGCGCCCGTGATTTTCATTGCTCACATGACGAGTTTTCCACGTATCAACATTGTTAAGCAACCCAAATTCTACATGATTAGGTTTAAGACATCCCAGCTTTTGTTTATATTGTCCATGAAATTTTCATTGCGTATGATAACGAAATAAGCTTCTTCATTGCTTTAGCATAAGCTGTATTGGTCCATGTCATATTCATGAGCTAATTTACTTACTTATTCTCTGTTAAAATTTGACTTGTATATGGAACAGTTATACATTTTTCTTTTAAGTTATACTTAACCAAAAAAAAAAAAAAAACTGAAATTGGATCCAAGACTTTTCAGCTGTTTGATCGACGCGAAAAACAGGTTCGTGCCTCTCTCTTGGCTGAGGATTTGTCGCGTCATGTGTGTAGAACCAACTATTAATGTGCAAATGTGCGGGTGGTTCTAGGCCTACCTCTCCCTACAATTACGTACTGTAACTTTTTTTATTTTTGTCATTTGATGATATATGTGATGAAAACCTTCAACATCACAAGAGAAATAATAAACATTTCGACCAAATAATTAAAAGTCCATTAGCTAACAAGTAACACATCTTATTATAGGCAGGAAAGTAACAACACTACCATCAGAGGTAGGAAATATAGATGCTTTGAAGAAGCCATTAGTTGACTGGAAAAGAGAGATAAGAGATTATGTTGAATATGGTAAGAGTAGTATTTTAGCAAGTTGATGTGTTTTGAGTCATACCAAAATTTTCTCTGAGACCCTAGCTCTCCCCCGCCGTATACCCAAAAAAGAGTGCCTCCATCTAGGGTTTCCGCCCTAGCGGCTTTGCCGGAACCCTAATTAGGGCTGGCCGGATCTAATGGCCTCTACTTCTGATGGCGTCTCTCCTCCGTTGACGGGTCAGAGCCAATCCAGTTCTGCGCCTCCTCAACAAATGGATCAGCCACCATCGCCTTCTAGGGCGAAATCCTTCGTAAGTCTCTTCAAAGCTTCACCGACGCAATTTGCCTCTGTGATTCCCATGATTCCGGCTTCTTCTCATCACGGAGAACCAGCACTCAGGATCCCAAAAGAGGTAATTTCTACTCTCGCAAAACAATTCACATATACTTTGGTTGGAAAATCTGCTAAAGGCCGGCCTCCCATGGATGAAGCTCGTCGATGTTTCTTGAAGTTTGGTCTTAAAGCAGATTTCACTAGATTATGGGCGAAAGACCTTTGGTATGTTGGTTGATTCCCCATGCATGTTGCAAGGTGGACTCCTAATTGGCGTCCGGATCAAGATTCATCTTTGTTTCCTATTTGGGTCAGCCTCCCCAGATTACCGATTCATCTTTTTAATAAAATGTGCCTTTTTTCCATTGCCAAGATTTTTGGAGAGCCATTAGCCATTGATCATGCCACATCAACATTGTCTAGACCAAGTGTGGCAAAGGTCTTGGTACAGATAGACTTATTGAAGAAATTATCATCACGGGTGTTTTTGGAGTGTGGTGATGAGGCGGGGTTTTATCAATACTTAGAGTTCGATAATATCCCCTTTATTGCAAACACTTCTATAAGCTCGGGCATGCATTGTCCAATTGCAAATTTGTAAAGGGTAAGCATGTTCAAGCCAATGGTAAAACTGACAGTGAAGGGAAGATGGCTAAGGACCCAATTGTAGAAGTTATCGCTAGTGTTGAAAAACAGGTGCAAGCTATGGTGAATGATATAGGGAAGTGCAAGACAGTGAACCCAACATGGAAGAAGAAAAATGCTGATGGTAACAATGGAGTTTCAAACCAGGCCTCAAAGCCTAGCAATGTTGAGGAGGCTATGAATGTGGAGAGTGTTGTGGAGCTTGGAACTCCTTCAACTGGTGGAGAACTAGCTATCATTCCCTTTATACCGGCTTTAAAGCCTCTGATAGAAAATATTGATATTTCTGACACTAGTCCTGCAACTGAAAATGTAGAAGGTTGCACACCAATTGCACATGGTGAGGGGTTAGGTAATTTGGATCATCATAGAGAATCCCCTTCAAACGAAGATATTGAAGCAATTGTCATGGCGAAAGTGGCTGCTTTTAGATAAAATCAAGCTTCTTCTGCTCCCAACCTTCGTCCTCTTTCAACTCGTACTCCGAATCCCAAATATTTTAATCCCGAATATATCAATCCAAAAAATCTAAAAGAAGCTCTTACCATTAGGGAAAAATGTGATTCTGAACCGGAAGGCGGTCTCTCTGATACATCTCCTTCGGCATTTGACGATGCTCGACTTTATGGAGGTATGGTTGGAGGAGTTCCTGTTGATCCTTCGGCTCCAATGGCAGGTAGCGGAAATTTGGAGGATTACTATGATGATGAAGACGGCTTTCAAAGAGTCAAAGGAAAACGAGGAAAATCGGGCTCGAAGAATAACAAGCCGAAAAGGTCTTGGAAGCCGACAAGGAATTTTATTTGATCTTTTTCCTTCTTTTTTAGTTTAGACTTTTTATTTATCTTAATTTTTTATTTTTTTGTGATGGTTTCCCCCATCAGTTTTTTGTACTTTTTATTTCATTTCAATAAATTTTAAGGGGGCATTGCCCTTTTCGCTTTAAAAAAAAAGATGTGTTTTGAGTCATATACTTTTGGGTATTTATAAGTAAAGTACTCCCTCTGTCCCAGAAACATAGTCTCATTTTGACTTTTTATGGTCAACAAAAAATGAACTTTGACCAAACACTAGTGTCAATCTAATCATTCTAGTGAAATTCTAAAATGTGTTTGTAATTGTATGTCAATGACTTTCTGAGAACAAGTGTTACCTCAAGTGTTAGGTAACACCCCAGATAACACTCAGTGACGAACAACACACATCTGAGAATAAAAACAGTTTGTAAAAGAGTTTTGCAGCGGACAAAAGCACAAGAATGATTTTTTCTCAAGTTATATAAATATAACTTGAGATGCCTAAATAGCGAAAACCTTATAATCAATATGAGTACAAATTACAAAGTCAAAAGGTTCCCTATAGCTAATACAATATATGATCTATGGAACAAAAAATAGAAACAAAGTATGATGATCCTATCCTATCCAAAACACACTCAAACCCGAAGTATTTGAGTGTTAAAAGAGTGTATGGGAGAGAGGACCTAACGAGCCAAGAAGTACTTTGCTCTTTGTGCTTTGGATGTGTGTAAAATTTGGCTTCATTACAAAGTGTTCATCCTAGCACTATTTATAGCCTTCAATACTTGATGGCTACACAAAGAAACAGCCTTGGGGCTGCCTTCCACGTTGTGAGAGAGTGGGGAGAGTGAGTGGGTTTGTTCTCCACAAATTGTGCAAAGACTTGGTCCACTTTCCATGATTTTCTCAACCGATTTCTTTGTGCCCAAGTCTAAGCTTCGCCCACTTGTACTCCATGCTTCTCCATGCTTGTACTCTCTTCTTTGATCAGAAACAAATCCTTTGAATGAGTCTTCCTACGTTTTTCCATATTTAACAAATGTTAAATATGTTTGTAACTTCTCCAATTTTCGGCATTTATGCATAATTCTCTTTTAATTTCTTCTCCATGTATTTAGCTCCTAAATCCACCTTATTATATTATAACCTGAAATATGGACTAACATCTAGACAATAATATTAGGACATTAGTATAAAAATTATATTAGAAAGAAATGTCAAATTACAAAGTATATTCGTCAGGCAGCACTAGACTGTCAGTGGCAACATCTGAGGTAACACCTCTGTCTGCACTAACAGTGTTATTGATAAATCACTTAATGATTAATCAATTACAACTTTTAGAGTTTCACTAGAATGATTAGATTGACACTAGTGTTTGGTCAAAGTTCATTTTTGTTGACCATAAAAAGTCAAAATGAGACTATCTTTCTGGAACAGAGGGAGTATAAAGTAAAAAATGATAAGCATATCTTCATATTATTTTTTTACTAACAGTAAGAGCACTTACTCAGCAAAGAAAACTAGGGATATGGCAAATTATTTATACAACCAACAAAGTACATTATATTACTCGCTCCGTCCTGATTTAAGGTTCCTACTTTGACTTTGCACGGAAATTAAGAAAATGTAAATGTTGTGAGTATGAAAAGTAAAGTAGGAGAGAGAAAGTGGATATGAATTTTTTATTGTGAGAATGACAAATGAGTCCATTTTTAGGTGATAAAGTAAAGTAAGAACCTTAAGTTGGGACAAACTAAAAAGGAAATTTAAAACCTTAAAACGGGACAAAGAGTATCAAATATAAATTTGAGTTGTATATGACTATTGTTAATATTGAAAATATTATAAATAAAACTATATATTATACGGGTTTGGGTATTGGGGTTATGGCAATCTCAAATCCGTATCAAACCCGACTGATTTTGAAAAAAAAATCTTCCCAAACCCTTCGCATTAAAGGGAGGACATTTCTGAGTTTGGGAGAGATGAGTTTTTTTTTTTTTCCATCCCGAACAGAATCGTTATTGCGCTAAGCTAATCTTATTGTGAAAATCTCATAAAAAACGTGTTTTACACTTGTATTAGCATAAAACGTGTTTTCGAAACGCGGAGTGGCATTTTTGTAAGTGGAACTTTTTTACAACATGCGGTAACATTTTTGTAAATAACCGGAATATACAAAAACTCAACACACTTTTTGACACTGTAACATGCATTTTTAAATAATACAACAGACACTTTTTAACAACTGGACAGACACTTGTTTCGAAACTTATAAAAACTCACCTGACACTTTTTGACACTCTAAGAGGCATTTCTCAATACTACAACAGACATTTTTCAACACTAGAACGGACAATTCTTAACAGTACAACTGGCAATCCTTAATACTACCACTAAAAGTGTTTGTTTGAATATTTTATAAGTGTTAATACTAGAACAGCCGCAAGATAATATTAGAGCAGACAATTATAGAAAACCCGTTTGTTCTATTTCTTAGTGTAAAACATATTTTTTATAAAAACGATTCAATTAGGTGAGTGGGCAGTTGGGGGGCCCATAAGCTCACAGTTGGGGGGCCATAAGCTCCAGTGAAGCAAAGCAAGACAGATGGATAGAGGGATACTCACATGCATCTTCATCATATTTGAAGATTTTGTGATATCTTCACAATATCTCATTCGATTCTGGCTTGATCCCATTCCATTCGATCTCAGTCCGCTCTACGCAGTCTGGTCCATCTCCAACTTCCCCCCCCCCCTTAAGTTAAGGACCTACAACGTAGATACCCAACTTGACAATATGAAAATTAAAATGGGATTTTTTTCTTTCGTCTAAGTCGCATGTGTGTAATAATAATCACACAAGTATCTGAACAACTCAACACATAAGCTACTATCCATGCAGCCGAGACTTTCTTCCTTCGTCATGCTCGGTTCCTTGTTCTATGTTGACATGAACATGTCTCTCCTCAACATGTTTGTCATGAACATCTCATGATGTGAAGAGCTTTCCATGGGCTCCTCCCGCCATGTGTTCGTTCTCTGCCATGCTGCCAATCATGGCATAACAATTCAGTTTTGAGCCTTGCACCAACGCGTTTGTCCCGCACAATCCGTGCCACGAAGGATTATTGACCGTCTTTCATAGATATCAAGCAATTGAAACCCTAGAATCAGATTCGTTGCGGAAGCATAGTGGTTAATTAGGCCCCCTAAATATGGCGGAGAGAGTATGATATATTATTATGTTCATCTCCCGAAATTACAAAGGCATAAGCCCATATTTATATGCAAACCCTAACAAATCAAATACTAAATGTAAGGGATTCCACCTACCATATCTTTTCTACCTAGCTAAGAAAAGATACACACAAAAATATTGTAAAGATATATGAAGATATTATTGTCTCCACAAAAATGGAAAGAGCAAGAGGCGTTGTGCGATGGGTAGGACTCAGGAGAATACGAGAGACAGGTAATCTGATTCATAGTAATCAAAATTTTCTATTTAACTCTAGTTTGCTGTTATAGTTAAGAAGTCATTAAAAGGAAGGGTCCTTAGGGGTGAAAGTGGTTCGTTCAAACCGCGGTTTAAGATCGAACCGAACCAAACCATGCGGTTTGGTTTGGTTTTCAAGCACTAATTGAAAGGTCCTGTTTACTAAGATTAACAGATTGGTTAAAACAAGTGAACAGCTAACTGTTTTGGGAGTTAGCTGTTGAGATAAAAAAAATAGAGAAATTATACAGCGGAAGATAATTAAGTTAAGAAACAAAAGAGACAGTGTGCAGTGTGTGTTTAAGTGTAAAGACAAGAGAGTACACAAGGGTTTTAAAGTGGTTCAGAGGTTTAGCTCGTCTCTTACATCCACCCTCACTGTAGTCAACAGTGAGATCAATCCACTATAATCCACTTACTTAATAAGCCTACAATGAATGATACAGGCAAGTCCCGAACTCCCTCTACTTAATTGTCACTACAATTAAGGAAGCCTTTTGACTAAGGCTGTACAAAGAAAAGAAAGAAATTACACAAGTGTGTTACAGAATATAGCTTGGTTGTTAGCTGGGTTAAAGGGGGTTGTAACTGGGTGCTAGAAGGCACAAGATTTGCAGGGGTGTAATGCAAATGGCTGTAGGGTGAAGGGTGTAAATGTTTTAGCAGCAATGGGATTTTTGGGTTGTAGTAGGAAGCGGCATAGTTAACAGCCCAGTGTGTTTTCTTATATAGGATATGAATATATCTGTTGGGGGAAGAAAACACATGGGGAACATTGTTGCAGAAAGTTGAGTCTTTGACCGGGTAAAGTATTGTTTGACTAAATACTTTATTTCTTTATGCAGGATGTCCATGCTAGAGGTGTTGGAGGGGGTTTGCATGCTTGATTAATAAATAGTTATTTTATAGAAAAATAACTATTTCTTCAAAGATTTGGCTCGAGTGGATAGTGTTGGAAAGCTTCAAGAGAGAAAGCTGTGATACAGGGAGATAGCTGTTGGGTTTGCAGATTTGATCAAGCTGCTTATATAGGTTGTTCCATTTATTGGAATAACTTATACTTCAATCTTGTGAAGCTTTCAGATGGCTGTTGGATAATTGGAGTCTTAGCTGTTGGTGAAAAGTCAGAAAGCTGTTGGATAGCTGCTGGGCTTCAACTGGATGATCTGCTTTAGCTTGATTATAAATAGGGTTTCTGTAATTCATACGAGTGTAAATGAATGTAGAAATGATATATATTCATTTCATTTGATCTAAATATTATTGATTTATCCTTAAACAGTTTTATGTATGAACTGAATAGATATCTGTTGGGTCTGTTCTTGGGTTGCCTGTGGATCAGGTGTTCATATGCTTTGTATAAACAACTGGAATTATATTTATTATCAAACAAATTTACTATGATTAATCAGGTTAATAACATAGTGAGGTACTAACAATTTCCCCTTTTGGTAAATAAATAATGATTTGTTCCTGCAAAACAAATATGCTAAATGATAAAAATACTAATGAAGATGGGATCTTCTTAATTAGGTAATTTTGCATATAAACATGATTAGTATTCACAGAAGAGTGCAATACAACTCAGGGTAGTAGAGGTGAAGGAAAAAGATAAACGAAGTACATATACTGTTTAGTAGACTAAGAGGCTTAAGGGATAGCTGTTCAACTAAAAGGGGGGGGGGGAATAACATCATTGGCCTAGGTATTTGTACAAGTGACCTAGTCAAATATCTATAGGGAGGAGGAATCAGGAGACAACTCAATTATTTGGGGTCCTTGAAGTTGTTATCCCTCAGCTGGTGGTTGTTGGTGACTTGGTTCTCCCTCAGCAGCTATTCCCTTCTTCTTTTTGAGATTTAAGGTCTTTTTATCAAACTTCTTGGGTTTGCTGGCATCACAGCAGAGGAGCCATTCATTTTGTAGATTCCAGAAGGGAACTACTTCTCGAAATTTTTCAAGAAGGATTGTGGACATGAACCTAAACAAATTAGGTTGCCCAGATCTTTTGATGCCTTGAAGGAGGAGGGGAAGTTTTTTAGATTGAAGTTTTACACATTATAGGGCTCCAGTTGATTCTTCCCCTGAGAACACCTAAAGCCTGTTTCCATTCAGAGACACTCATTTGATCAAGGGAGGATCTCTTGCCACAAAGTCCTTTGAGAATAATATCACAGAGGATAGAATGTCTCAGGGATAGATCCCTTTTGTGGACAGGCTGATGCTTGAGGGCTTCAAAATTGGCTCGACCAGTGAAGGTTCTATAGAGGGTAGCAAGGTCTATTTCGATGGCAGGGTCCCATAGGTTTGTTATAAAGTATTCACTTATCTCAATGTCAAAGAGAATACTGACATCAAGAATAGTGATAACAATCTCTTCATTTCCAAACATGGCAGAGATGGAATGATCAGGATGTCTCACTCCAGTGTTGTAGAGATGAAGACAGGCATGGTCAAGGATAGGGGGATTGATAGTGAGCAGGGAGAGCAAGTGATTGTTTTCAAGAAGTCTATGGAAGAAAGCACCAGTTTCTCCTTGAAAGAAGTTATCCTCTATGTAGTATCCAAAAGCATCATCAGAGGTTTCAGGTTGTCTAATGGGAGCAGCCATGATTGGAAAAACAGAGAGAGGGTTAGGGTTTGAAAGAAAACGAAGATATGATTTTAGGAGGGATAAGGTTGAGAGGTTTTAAATCAAAGAAGATTTATAAAGGAGGATGAGAAGAGATGAAAGAGTGTAACGGTTACTATTGGAAACAAGGGAAGATTAAATTGCTCTTGTCTTGTCACTACCGCCGAAATTGGGCAGTTAAGATCCAATGTTTGAAGAGGGGTTAAAATTAGAAAAAGGAGAGAGAGAAGGTTAAGATTAACAATGAGGGATACAACGGTTAATTTAAGGGAGGGAGAGGAAGTGATGAGATCACAAATAGCCGTTAAGAATTTTGAACGGCAAAGCCCATTATTGTTCACAAAAAATAGGTTGGATTTAGAAAATTTCAAAGAAAAAGGGGGTAATGGGAACTTCATTTATTTCCTTAAAACAAGGGCGGTTTTTTAAAGAGGTGTGTAACAAAACTATTACACGATAGAAGATTAGGCTGACTATCCCATCATCTGAATAACCACAATTTTAGCCAATTTCCTTTTTTTTTTTTTTTTTTTTTTTTTTTGAAAATAAATATCATATATGTACCTGCAGACAATATGCTAAAGAGAAGAGATACCAATGAAGATGTAGACTTCTTGATGGAATTCTTTTGCATACAAAGCAAGGATAGTTAAATATAAACCAGGGAATTATTGTGAATACGTGTGTTTGAATTTGAGAATATTCATAGTAACATTAAAATTATGAGAGTCGCCACGCCGTTTTAATTAAAGCCAAAACATTGAGAAAAAGCATGTTAATGGGTTCGGGGGTCAAATTACAACAAGAGAAGAATATTGGACGTTATCACTCCTATTGCCCGAATGATCGGTCTTTCTATCATGATGAATGTGTTAGTAGTGTGTTAGTGTTTGAGACCGGATCCGAAGATTGCCTACGTTCCTCTCAATGCGAGAAGCTCAGGTCAGCGTAGTTCGCAGAGAATTAGAATAGGCAGAAGAATCGGGATCATGCATAATGAGGGGGGGATTACCTAAAGATTAGGGTTTAGAAGTAGTTCCTAGATCATCCTCGGGTTGATGAACCCTCGATCATCATCGGCTATGAAATAACATGTAATTATGAAGATCGCAACCCTAAATATAGCATAAATAAGGTTTTAATCTATGAACACGAAGAACATGCGAAGAACATATATGAACATGCAAAGCTCATGAAGAAACTATGAATAAACATGCAAGAACATGAATATTAAAGATCTACATTAGAAATAATGCAAGAACGTGAAGAAATAAGTTAGAAAACTTACCTATGTTGGCAAGAAATAAACCTTGATCTTCTTGAGTGTTTGAATGCTTTATTAGGGAGAAAATTGTGTTTAAGAACTCTAAAATTCGGACTTAGAGCTCTCAAAATCGGGGCCTTTAAACCAATAGCATGGAGTTGGTTTATATAGTAAACTGAGGGGAAGATCTGATGGTCCAGATCATCCGGCGCAAGGTTGGCCGCCTGGCCATTGTTGAAGCGGTTACAAGAGTGGCCGCGTGGCCAAGATCAACGCGGAGCAATGTTGGCCGCGTGGCCAAGGCTGCCGGCTGACTTGATTCTTAAGCTAGGGTTTCTGCATGGTTTTAAGGAAACCATTTATTACCTAATTTGATAGATTTTGCCATAAATGAGATATTTTGGGAATCCGGGACAAGTCTTTGCAAGGTTTCTAATTCCTATAAAGTCCTTGTATTTTTGGGAAAGTCCTAATAAACTCATTTTCAGGTCGGGTACTAACAGTAGCCCCTCGGCGACGCTTCTTGCAAGGCAATATGGGGTCGACGATAAAAGAAGGATCCGTCTGAAACATGAGTTTCAAAACAGAGGAAAGGTAAGGGAACGGCTGGACCTTGACAGGCGACCTACGTATCCGCGGGGGAATCAAGCCAAACGTAGTTCAAATCTGATGGGAAATTGGGAATAACTGTCCACTTGTGGGGAGCAACATCTTCTGCTGGGAAAATGCACCTGCTGGGGATGAGAGATGACCGCGTTGGTCAGGTGGCTGAACCTTTTCAGGTTTCCTACGTATCCTCCGAGGAATCAAGCCGGTCGTAGTTCAGAGATCTACTGGGGATAAAACGAGATATCGGACTCCTGCTAGGGATAATAAACCTACGGGCACTATCCTGTACGAAGCACGAATCATTCGTAAGCAATGAAGTTATTTGGGAAAATTAAAGACTACATTGTCTAAATAGTCCCAAGTTGGAATGGTAAACGCAATCAGGATCGCCAGGGTTCCTGCCGATCGCGCTAAAGTAATAGATGTCGGATCTCTCGCGAACAGAAAACGCCGAGGCTTCTGCCAACCACGATCGATTCTAGGATGCGTATGTTATAGAGGCGCCGAAGTCTCTACAACCACACGAATCTTAATAATAGATGCTGGATCTCTCGCAAACAGAAACGCCGAGGCTTCTGCCAATTACGATTGATAAAGGATGGTATGTCATAGAGGCGCCGAAGTCCCTACAATCATACGAATCCTAATAATAGATGCTGGATCTTTCGCAAATAGAAACGCCGAGGCTTCTGCCCATCGCGATCGATCTAGGATGCGTATGTCATAGAGGCGCCGAAGTCTTTACAATCATACGAATCCTAAAATAGATGCTGGATCGCTCGCAAACAGAAACGTCGAGGCTTCTACCCATCACGATCGATCTAGGATGCGTATGTCATAGAGGCGCCGAAGTCTCTACAACCATACGAATCCTAAGCAAATATTAGGAAGTGCTAAAATAATAGATGCTGGATCTCTCGCAAACAGAAACGCCGAGGCTTCTGCCCATTGCGATCGATCTAGGATGCGTATGTCATAGAGGCGCCGAAGTCTCTACAACCATACGAATCCTAAGAAAATACTAGGAAGTGCTAAAATAATAGATGCTGGATCTCTCGCAAACAGAAATGCCGAGGCTTCTGCCCATCGTGATCGATTTAAGATGCGTATGTCATAGAGGCGCCGAAGTCTCTACAACCATACGAATCCTAAGCAAATATTAGGAAGTGCTAAAATAATAGATACTGGATCTCTCGCAAACAGAAACGCCGAGGCTTCTTCCCATTGCGATCGATCTAGGATGCGTATGTCATAGAGGCGCCGAAGTCTCTACAACCATACGAATCCTAAGCAAATACTAGGAAGTGCTAAAATAATTGATGCTGGATCTCTCGCAAACAGAAACGCCGAAGCTTCTGCCCATCGCGATCGATCTAGGATGCGTATGTAATAGAGGCGCCGAAGTCTCTACAACCATGTGAATCCTAAGCAAATATTAGGAAGTGCTAAAATAATAGATGCTGGATCTCTCGCAAACAGAAACGCCGAGCTTCTGCCATCGCGATCGATCTAGGATGCGTATGTCATAGAGGCGCGAAGTCTCTACAACCAGACGAATCCTAAGCAAATATTAGGAAGTGCTAAAATAATAGATGCTGGATCTCTCGCAAACAGAAACGCCGAGGCTTCTGCCCATTGCGATCGATCTAGGATGCATATGTCATAGAGGCGCCGAAGTCTCTACAACCATACGAATCCTAAGCAAATACTAGGAAGTGCTAAAATAATAGATGCTGGATCTCTCGCAAACAGAAACGCCGAGGCTTCTGCCCATCGCGATCGATCTAGGATGCGTATGTCATAGAGGCGCCGAAGTCTCTACAACCATACGAATCCTAAGCAAATATTAGGAAGTGCTAAAATAATAGATGCTGGATCTCTCGCAAACAGAAACGCCGAGGCTTCTGCCCATCGCGATCGATCTAGGATGCGTATGTCATAGAGGCGCCGAAGTCTCTACAACCATACGAATCCTAAGCAAATATCAGGAAGTTTAAGGGGTTTTCCGTATTCAAAGGTAACGAATATCAGTCAAAATAGCGCTAAGGGCACCTAAAAATGAACAAAGGGAAATGTACCAGGGGTAAAACTGAAATTTTGCATGTGGAGGCAAAGATGATGGATTGTTATGGAGTCGCAAACGGGATGAACTCTCAAGGAGTCATGAAGGTGATAGACTCTCAGGGAATCGCAGAAGTGATGGACTCTTGGGGAGTCGCAAAGGTGATGGACTCTCGGGGAGTCGCCAAGGTAAAGGACTCTTTGGTGAGTAAAGGACGACCACGGAAAGCGTAATGTTTGGGATCCGCTTACCCTAAATTAGGAGGAATACATAATATGAGGCTACGAACCATTAAGATGAAGGTATTAGGTAAGGGACATTTGCTTGGTTGCTTAGGGTAGGACCTAAGGCTTCTAAGGAAAGGGGATGGGTAGCCTCTTAGCCTTGAGATAAGGATGCAAAAGATGTTATGGTTGTTTAGACTTGAGATTGTGTCTTGGATACAATGTGGGTTTCCTAGGCTTACGGGCTAGGGTTTGGAGAGAATGCGACTGCCTAGGCTCGAGGCTAGGGTTCGGAGAGAATATGGAAAGGCTATTGTATCCTAGGCATAAGACTAGCGGGGATTGAGATTATAAATTTCTAGGTTCGAGACTAGGGTTTGAGAATTTGGAAAGGATGTTGCACACAGGGCTCTAGAAATTCCCTAGAACTTGGGCTAGGGTAAAAGGGGATGGTGCTTCCTAGGCTTGAGACTAGGGTTTGGAGAGAATGCAGATTCCTAGGTTTGGGGCTAGGGTTGGAGAGGTTGAGGTTTGGGAACTTCCTAGATGCTAGGGTTTCGAATAAGGGTTTGGAAACTGGTATTTGAGGACCATGACTCTCTTAGGTTTGGGACTAGGGTTTAGAAATATCCTAGGCTTCGAGGCTAGGGCTTGGAGTTGTGGTAGGTTCAGAGGTTGCAAAGGCG
The DNA here is from genome assembly GCA_026119855.1 of Campanula takesimana. Lineage (NCBI taxonomy): Eukaryota > Viridiplantae > Streptophyta > Magnoliopsida > Asterales > Campanulaceae > Campanula > Campanula takesimana. The sequence goes on along the minus strand of JAOWBW010001289.1, from coordinate 254,880 downwards.
TTGGCTTTAGACCCAAAGCTGGAGTTGAAAGGGTTGTGACTTCCTAGGCTGAGACTAGGGTTGATTGAGTTTTGGACAGGGCATTATATCCTAGGTTTTGGACTAGGGTTCAATAAAACGGAGAATTGAGATTGTAAATTTCCTAGGTTTCGAGACTAGGGTTTCGGGAATTTGGAAATGATGTTGCATACGGGGCTTTGGAAATTCCCTAGAATTTGGGCTAGGGTTAAAGGGGATGTTGTGGTTTCCTAGGCTTAAGGATAGGGTTTATATAGGATATGTGACTACCTAGGATCAAGGCTAGGGTTTAGGAAGGGTGTAACTACCTAGGATCAAGGCTAGGGTTTAAGAAGGATGTAACTTCTAGGCTTTAGGCTAGGGTTTGAAAGGATGTAATTACCTAGGCTTGAGGCTAGGGTTCAGAGAGAATGATATGACTACCTAGGCTCGAGGCTAGGTTTAGAGAGGATACGTGACTACCTAGGATCAAGGCTAGGTTTAGGAAGGGTGTAAATACCTAGGCTCTAAGGTAGGTTTGGAAGGTATGTAACTACCTAGGCTCGGGGCTAGGGTTTAGGAAGGATGTAATTACCTAGGCTGAGGCTAGGGTTCAGAGAGAATGATATGACTACCTAGGCTTGAGGCTAGGGTTTAGAGAATGTGTTTATCTAGGTTTAAGGCTAGAGTTCAGAGAGAATGATATGACCACCTAGGCTTGAGGCTAGGGTTTAGGAAGGGTGTGGCTACCTAGGATCAAGGCTAGGGTTTGGAGACCGAAAGCATTTGAAGGTTTGTCTTGGTTTAGACCGAGCAAGTTTGAGGTCTAAGAGTGTTGCGGTTTGGGGCAAATGAGCTTGATACCTCGTGGCTGGATAGGCTCGATAGATTAGACCTAGGCTAAAGTTCTAGGGTTTAGCTAGGGTAAGACTCAGACATGTGTAAGGAGACCGGGGCCTAATGGAATGGTAGGCGTGAGATCTAGGAGATCGAAGGCTAGGCAGGGTAGCGTTGGGACATAAGGCTTTCAAGTGGGTAAGTCTTTTGTCTTAGAGAAACCGCGTTATGGATTAGGACCAAGCAGGCTTGAGGTCTGCCAATGAGCAATGGATTGGGATTGGATGATCCTAGTACCTAATACGCATGTCGGGCTTGGATCCTAGAGTGTTTGAAAGTTTAGGCTAGGTGCGAACCGTAGGTGCAGGAAATGGTTTTGGATATATGACCATGTTGGCGCTTTAGGTAAAGGATTGAGTGTCCAAGACTTTGCTTGAGTACAATAGGTACCTTAAGTTGGATTGGGTATGCTTTGGTCTCGCGTGACCAAGCTCGTTCGGCGATTGCAAAGGTGGGTTTGGTATGGGACTAAAGGTGTTAAGCGCATGATTTTTGACTGGACGGGTTTTGATATCTTTATGGCATATCACGGTACGCGGGAGGTCCTATGCGTTCGAGCACGTTTGAGGTTTTGGACTCGTGGGGAGAAAGGTTTGAGATCCATGGAGTTCAAGGGTGGACCTTGTAGGTGGTGAGGTTTAGACTCGGCTCGGATTATGTAGGTTAGAGACCTAACTGGTTGAAGATCAGACTAGGAAGTCTTTTGAAGCTAAGGAGTGACACTAGGTTAAAAGTGGCAGGGCCATGGTTTGGGTATGACAGTATGCGTAGATGGCATTGTTTTGGTTGGACCAAGCAGGCTTGGGAACTAAAGAGTTCTAAGGGTCGACATCTAAGGTTATAGACCTAGAGGGTAGACAGTTTTTGTGATCTAAAGGGTTAGGAGTTGAGACCTAAGGTGTGAATCGGATATGCTAGAGACCTATAAGGTAGGTGTTTGGCGGCCTTGCATGGACTTGGGATCTAAGGGATAGTTCAATAGGTTAGACTGGGTAGACCTAAGAGGTTGGACCTAAGAGGATAGGGGAGACATAGTCTGGACAAGGTAAGGATGAATATATATTGGTAGGTTTGGGATCTAAGAGATCAGGTAGACTCGAGACCAGTAGGTTCGGGACCTAATGGGTCATTCTAAGGATTTGGATTCGGTAGACTGGCTTAAGGCTTGAGGTTTGGGTAAGACTGGTTTGAGGCTTTAGGAGTCCCGCTACTAACTTATGGAGGGTCGAGCTAAGGGGTTATGGTGTAACCTATGTAAGACTGACCGGGTAGGTGTGGGACCTAAGGTTTTGAATCAAGTCAGATTGGGACGTAAGGGTATCCTATTGTGTAGGAAATAGGGTGAAGGACCGAGTCGGTCAAGAATCACAAAGATGGGTCTCAGAGTGGACCGAGGAGGTTTATACAAATTTTGTGGAGACCGAGAGTACGGGTTTATAAACAAAGTGTCGTGGAAGAGAAAACTTTTGAAAGTGTTATGACTTATAAAGATGCCTTATAATTAATTATGATTCTAATCAATCCAAATAGGTCGTCGCGTGCCGAGTTTGACGATGAGGGGTGCCCTTCTTCTAAGTGTATCCTTGTTGACGCCTCGGTATTCTCTGGGAACCACATAGTCGACCCATTCCATTGGGGATTATCTAATTTGGTGAGCGGGTACCCTCCCTCCTTTGAGAAACTCTACGTCAAGCTTGATGATGAGGGATGCCCTTCTTCTAAGTATATTCTTGTTGGGACCTCGGTAATCTCCGAAAAACACATAGTCGACCCATTCTGTTGGGGAAGCCCCAGTTCGATAAGGGTGTAGAGCGGGTATCTACCTCCTTTAAGACGCACCCTTTTTCTGCCTAGACCGCCCTTTCGGGTTTTCAATCTAGCGGGCATCTCTTTTGCGTCATCTTTTTCTTTTTTCTTTTTTTTTTTTTTTTTTTTTTTTTTTGAAAATCATTCAGTCGACTCAAAAAAGGAAAAATAATTGTTTAAACATGCGGGGGCATTTTGGTGAGAGTAAGAGAGAGAGAGAGAGATAGTACTCACATTTGACTCTTTGAGCAACTGAGGGTATATATGTACAAAAAGGAGGAAGCCCCTGCTTTGACAGAAAGTAAGTGTTTAGCTCTTTCCTAGATTGTAGAACGGAAGACTTATCGAGACATTTGAAAATTGTTTTATTCAAGATTCTCATTTGATTGCTCGAGAATGGACCTCGTTGATTAGTTAATGAGTTATGGTTAATTGGTAAACAAGTAGCCTCAAATTAATAAATGTTTTGATCAATTGTGAGTGAAGAAGTCAGGAGTAGAAATATGGGGGAAGAGAGAAGAGAAAGAAAATTGGCTCGAGGTGGGTTGTGTATATTTTGGACCGAACCGGGAGGTTGCCTACGTTCTCCTCAAGGTGAGGAGCTCAGGTCCGCGTAGTTCGGGGATGACCCGCTTGACGATGGTGTCGGGTTTCAGTGGGTATGTGTGGGAGGAAAGAAAGGAAAGAAAGTTGGCCCAAGGTAGGTTATGTTTGGCTTTGAGTGGTCGCCCGGTTGACGATGAAGTTGGGTTTTGAGTTTAGGGTGTGAGGTTCGTTTGAGGTGAGTTGTTCTTTGTAGCTCATTGCGGTGGATTTACTCCTTTGTAGTTGTTGCAGTGGATTGCTCCATCGTAGTTATCATGGGTTGCTGCCGTTTATCTACTTTGTAAGGAAAGAAAGGAAAATAGAACATTTGAGGTGAAAAGAAAATGAGACTTTTACTTTTCTATGGTGATAGCCCCTTCTATTTTTCTTTCTTTATTTTATTTTTTTATTTTATCTCTTTGTGCACACCCTTTTTTTTGCCTAGGCCGCCCTTTCGGGTTTTCAACCTAGCGGGCTTCTTTTTGTGCGATGCTCTAACTTTTGCCTAGGTCGCCCTTTTGGGTTTCATCCTAGCGAGCCATATTTTTTTATATTTGTACATGAAACATTGGGCAAGACAAGCCCTAGTTTTCTTTCGCCTCTCTCGATTGTGAGGTAGCTTCCTTATAGTTCAAGCGGCCTTTTGCTGGCGGCGGGCATCCTAGCCCCTTGATTTTCACCGGTAGAGCTCCATTGGATTATCACGTGCACCAATGAATGACTTCGTGCACTTGTCTTATATTTGCGATGGAATACGGACAGCCCCAGTGTAACGGCATGTAGTACTCATGATGGGAACAAACCAACCCTTTAAATTGTGGCAGCATGGATGTCTATTTGATGATGAGCAACCGCAGTCCATTCCTTTGTCACGACCTTATAAAAAGGGGTCTAATGGTGGGATGAGAGGCGTATGAGGATAGTGTATGGGAGAAGGTGTATATAGAGAGTGTACATGAAGTGTGTACAAGGGGTGAGTGTATAGAGAGAGTGTATGGGGTAGAATGTAGAGAGAAGGGAAAGTGATTCGTTCATCCCAATTGATCGAAGCATTGGTTATTTTGAGATTAATCGTTTACTTAGTCATGTGAATGGTTTGTGGGTCCATTTACCTTTTAATGAGTCGTCATTAATGAGTATGATTAAGATTAATTCATCATATAAAGATATAGCAATCAAGCGAAAATGGTGAAAAAGACAATTTTCATGAAATTGATATATGCAAGCTTATGTCTCAAGTCTAGAGAGAAAAGAAATAAAGACTCTTTTATTATTTGAAAGAAAAACGACTAATCCGGGGTGGAATTTTACTTAAAGAAACAAAAATCGTCCAAGGTGGACTTTTGACTAAGGACACTCTAGAACCTACGAAGACTGAATGACCCTTTTCTTTTCTTTTATTTAAAGGAGGTAGCCCCAATTTCCTCTTTTGCCCATGCCCATGTATTCCGTTGGCGGGTGATAACTCCGCTGTTAATGAGGCTTTGAATCTTTCTCCTCAATTGGAGGCAATCTTCGGTGTCATGTCCAATGTACTGGTGGTATTGGCAGTGTTTGGAGGGATCCAAGCCTTGCTTCACCTTACTTGATTCATAATTAAACAAAGGAGACAACTTGCCGGCTTGAACTAGACTTTTGAAGAGTTTGCCCAAGTCGTCGAATTCGCGCTCGTCCTTCCTTTCACGAACTGTCTTTGAGGGTGATTTAGGTACCGGCACCCCTTGTTGATGAGTAGTCATAGGAGGCATCCCGACGGGGACAGTCTGTGGCGGCCCGTACATTTGAGGAGCGTACGGGTGTTGACATTGAGCAAGAGGGAGAACTCGACTGAGGTAATCATAAACGCCACGAATGTCAGACAAATAGCGCCTCTCGATATCTCTTAGGTTCTTATGCATCTCCTTCTGAAAGTGTGTTGCTTGCTCGTTGAGAATGGCCTTAAAGTGGATTGCTTGTTCATCGAGGATGGCTTCGAAGTGGGATGCTTGCTTACTGAGAGCAGTACCGATGCAGAGGATTGTCTCGGGATCTTGGGTAGCAGCTTCAGTTGCAACTTCGATGTTCCTTGCAGCCGACATGATGCAGAACTCTACGTCATGAAATAATTAGATTCGTATTAATGATAAGGCATCGTTATAAAAATCATTTTTTGGAAAAGAGTCGGTCTCCACATTTTTGAAATGCATTTTGGTAAAAAATTGAAAGTTTGACCGGGCCGAAGTTGCCTACGTTCCCCTTATCATGAGGGAGAGGTCCCACACAATAAGAGGCTCAGGTCGCCGTAGTTCGAATCAAGTTAGACTTTTAAAAAGAGGTGAGAGATGACCATAGGGGTCAAAAAGAGGGAGATGACTCGGTCCTTGGTCAAGCATGGGTGAGGAAGACCTATAGGAGTTGGTTTTGATTGAGTAGGGTATGGCTTGACCTAAATTTGACCTAAGGTTTGACCTAAGGTTTGAGACAAGAAGTGGTTCAAGCTAGGATGCGACGATAATGGTGGGTTGACCTAGATGGGTAAAGGATAGGTCGACCTAAATGAGAAGGGTTGGATTGACCAATATGGTGAATGAATCAAGATAGCGGGTTGTAGCGGTTTGCCTATGGGATGATCTAAGCGGGATGGACATGGTTTGACCTAGGCGGGTCTAAGGTTGACCTATTCGGGTTGGTGGATTAAGGAAGGTTGGAGATTGACCTAGATGGATCCAAGATAGGTAAGTCGATCTAAGCGGGTCACGGGGTGATCTTGGTGGGTCAAAGGTGAAGGGGTAGTTTTAACCTAAGACGGGCAGGTTGACCTAAATGGGTCAAGGATGGTGTGTGTACCTAAACAGGTTGACCTAGGCTGGTCTGGACGACGGTGGGTCAAGATGACGGTTTGACCTAAGCGGGTTAGGACCAAAGGTAATTGGGTTCACCTATGGAATCAAAGATTGACCTAAGAGGTCGAAAATGGATAAGGTTGGCCTAGGAGTCCAAGTTTGACCTAAGAGGTCGAAGGTGATTGGGTTGACCTAGGAGGTCAAAGGTTGACCTAAGAGGTCAACGGGTGATAATGTTGACCGAGGGGGTCAAAGGTTGACCTAAGAGGTCAAAGGTGATAAGGTCGACCTAGGAGGATGAGGTTGACCTAGGGGGTCAAAGGTTGACCTAAGAGGTCAAAGATGATTAAGTTGACCTAGGAGGTCAAAGGTTGACCTATGAGGTCGAAGGCGGATGAGGTTGACCTAGGGGGTCAAGGGTAGACCTAAGAGGTGAAAGGCGGATAAAGTTGACCTAAGGGGTCAAAGGTTGACCTAGGAGGTCAAAGGTTGACCTAAGAGGTCAAAGATGATTAAGTTGACCTAGGGGGTCAAAGGTTGACCGAGGAGGTCGAAGGCGGATGAGGTTGACCTAGGGGGTCAAGGGTAGACCTAAGAGGTGAAAGGCGGATAAAGTTGACCTAAGGGGTCAAAGGTTGACCTAGGAGGTCGAAGGTAGATAAGGTTGACCTAGGAGGTCAAAGGTTTGGGAAGGTTGACCTAGGCAGTCAAAGGTTGACCTAGGAGGTCAAAGGTTGACCTAAATGGGTCAAGAGCGGAGAAGGTTGACCTAGGGGGTCAAAGGTTGACCTAAGAGGTCAAAGGCGGATGAGGTTGACCTAAGGGGTCAAAAGTAACCTAAGAGGTCGAGGGGTGACCTAAGAGGTCGAAGGTGATAAGGTTGACCTAGGAGGTCAAGGATCAACCTAAGAGGTCAAAGGTTAATTTAGACGAATAAGGTTGACCTAGGGGTCAAAGGTTGACCTAAGGGGGTCAAGAGCGGAGAAAGTTGACCTAGGGGGTCAAAGGTTGACCTAAGAGGTTAAAAGACAAATGAGGTTGACCTAGGGGTCAAAGGTTGACTTAAACGGATAAGATTGACCTAGGGGGTCAAAGGTTGACCTAAGGGGGTCAAGAGCGGAGAAAGTTCACCTAGGTGGTCAAAGGTTGACCTAGGAGGTCAAAGGTTCAGAGGGTTGACCTAGGCGGTCAAAGGTTGACCTAGGGGGCCAAAGGTTGAGAAGGTTGACCTAGGCGGTCATAGGTTGACCTAGGAGGTCAAAGGTTGACCTAAGGGGTCAAAGGCGGATAAGGTTGACCTAGTAGGTCAAAAGTTGGTAAGGGTTGACCTAGGGGGTCAAAGGTTGAGAAGGTTGACCTAGGCGGTCAAAGGTTGAGAAGGTTGACCTAGGCGGTCGAAGGTGAAGGGTAGACCCAAATGGATCGCAATGATGGCCCAACGGATGAGCGATGGACCTTAGAGGTCGCCTAGATGCAATGCACATTTTATTTTGCGAAAAGTTTTGCATTTATTTACATCCTAAATGGGTGGTCTGAGGAGTGTCCTAATCTCTATGTGTGGGTTGACACGGGTTAGGTTAAAGGTTCCCACCGCTCGCGGAACGTACACGGTGAGTGGAGTAGACGAGTGACTCGAAAAATGTGAGGCAGTAGCGCACAAATTCCTGCACATCGAATACTCCGGGTAGTAGGGACCTGTGCAGTGCTGACACGGACTAGTGGTAGTGTGAGGCAAGAAACTAATTCTTTTTAGAGAGAAAAGAGAGAAGTTTTGAATGTTTGAATGATGCTATGCAATGCAATGCAGGAGAAGGAAAATAATGTACAAGGGAGCATAGCAGAGTTTTGTTTGACCCTAATACTAAGGCGAAAATAACAAAGGTACATGGTACAAGGTACAAGGTACGAGTATTAACATGGCGGAGTGTGCGGGTGTATGTGTAAACATGGCTTAACTATAGGGGGCACGTGAAAACATGGCAAGTGTGCATATGTAAACATGGCAGGTGTGTGCATGTGTAAACATGGCAGGTGTGTGCATGTATAAACATGGCAAGTGTGTGCATGTTTAACATAGCAGGTGTGTGCATGTGTAAACATGGCAGGTGTGTGCATGTGTAAACATGGCAGGTGTGTGCATGTGTAAACATGGCAAGCATCATGATGTGACGAAAGTTAGACCCACTAAGTTTGAAAAAGTTTCAAAGCAGTCCCCAGCAGAGTCGCCACTGTGAATACGTGTGTTTGAATTTGAGAATATTCATAGTAACATTAAAATTATGAGAGTCGCCACGCCGTTTTAATTAAAGCCAAAACATTGAGAAAAAGCATGTTTAATGGGTTCGGGGGTCAAATTACAACAAGAGAAGAATATTGGACGTTATCACTCCTATTGCCCGAATGATCGGTCTTTCTATCATGATGAATGTGTTAGTAGTGTGTTAGTGTTTGAGACCGGATCCGAAGATTGCCTACGTTCCTCTCAATGCGAGAAGCTCAGGTCAGCGTAGTTCGCAGAGAATTAGAATAGGCAGAAGAATCGGGATCATGCATAATGAGGGGGGGATTACCTAAAGATTAGGGTTTAGAAGTAGTTCCTAGATCATCCTCGGGTTGATGAACCCTCGATCATCATCGGCTATGAAATAACATGTAATTATGAAGATCGCAACCCTAAATATAGCATAAATAAGGTTTTAATCTATGAACACGAAGAACATGCGAAGAACATATATGAACATGCAAAGCTCATGAAGAAACTATGAATAAACATGCAAGAACATGAATATTAAAGATCTACATTAGAAATAATGCAAGAACGTGAAGAAATAAGTTAGAAAACTTACCTATGTTGGCAAGAAATAAACCTTGATCTTCTTGAGTGTTTGAATGCTTTATTAGGGAGAAAATTGTGTTTAAGAACTCTAAAATTCGGACTTAGAGCTCTCAAAATCGGGGCCTTAAACCAATAGCATGGAGTTGGTTTATATAGTAAACTGAGGGGAAGATCTGATGGTCCAGATCATCCGGCGCAAGGTTGGCCGCCTGGCCATTGTTGAAGCCGGTTACAAGAGTGGCCGCGTGGACAAGATCAACGCGGAGCAATGTTGGCCGCGTGGCCAAGGCTGCCGGCTGACTTGATTCTTAAGCTAGGGTTTCTGCATGGTTTTAAGGAAACCATTTATTACCTAATTTGATAGATTTTGCCATAAATGAGATATTTTGGGAATCCGGGACAAGTCTTTGCAAGGTTTCTAATTCCTATAAAGTCCTTGTATTTTTGGGAAAGTCCTAATAAACTCATTTTCAGGTCGGGTACTAACAATTATATACAAGATAGGTTTGAATAGCTTACATTATAGAAGTAGATAAAACCTAATAAACATCTATACAAGCTAGAAATTCATAAGTTTCTCTACTTCCTCTCTTTCCTTGGTCAGAGCAGTTCTCCTTGCTAGATCATATCTTCTGTAGAACCATTCATTGTTCCATGCAAGGCTCATCATAGAGTTGTACTGATAGTCCACACTTTGCCTAGTCAGAAGTTGACTTTTGGTGAGAGGAATTTGATTGGGAAGTAGCCTTTGTCCAATCCAAGCCTTTAGCTGCTGAGGACTCATTGATTCTTCATTCAGAGAAACTCCAAAAGGGGTGTCCTTGTAAAGAGAAGCAGGTCTTTGCTTGGTTGATTTGGAGGGTTGTTTAGGAGGCTGAAGGTGGAGATGAGATAAAAAGGGTGATTGAGAGGATGTGGGTGGTCTAGGATAGCTGCTGGAGTGAGGTTGAGGAAAGACAGCATGAGATGGCTGTTGAGGAGATGGAGGAAGAGGATTCTCACCTTTGTGCAGGATGAATTCAGAGACATCATCAAGTTTTTTGAGTAAGGAAGTTTTGAGTTGTTTTATTAGGGTGGCAGAAAATTGATTGAAGTCTGTGAAGGTGAGATGGTAAGGAGGGGTGTATTTGAATGGATCAAAGTTATGGGGTAGGTTTGAAAGGTGAGACCTGGACTTTTTATGGAATGCAAGAAGAGAAGGTGGAAGGTGTTGAGGATAAACAGAGGAGATGGGATAAAGGTTTTTGACAATTAATCCCATGATACAGCTCTTCCTGGAAAGAAGTGAGTAATACACAAATTGTGCATACTGAATGCATATAACATAAACAAGGGAGGAGGGGGTATAAATGCATTCCAGAAGGTTGTTGGAGATGAGATGAGAGAAGACAAATTCCCATTCATGAAGATTTGAAAAAGAGAGGGGGTGAGGAAGTTTAGGAGCAGAGAATAGGAAGCAATATTGAATGGTAATTCTAAACTTCTTCCATTCTTCATAGGCATGAAAGAGTTGTCCACCTAAGTTTCTGGAGTGGACACTCATGTGGGTTTTTGTCATTTCCCATGGATTGGAAAGATTATGAGGGTTGATGAGAGGAGGAATGACAGAGAGATTGTTGAGCTTTTTGAAGGGAGGAAGAACAGCAGGAATGGAGAAGTCTATATCACAATCTAAGGCCCAGAAACTAGGGGTGGGCATAGATGTGTCAAGATCAATTTGGATTAGGGGATTTTGGACAGAAGAGGAGATAGCTGTTGGTATGACAGGAGATTTGGAAGTAGATGAGCCTCCTTCACCCATGGATCTTCTAGATTCCCTAAATCTTATAAAAGCAAAGGCTTGAAGGGCCTCAGCAATTGAAAACTGAGATGATAGCTGTTCAAACAAGGTGGATGTGTTCTCTTCAGAAAGATTAGAAATTGATGTGTCTTTGATAATTTCTAAGATTTTTGGATTGAGAACAGGAGGGACAAAACTAGGTGGAGGAAGAGAAATGGTAGTTTGAACTAGGGAAATGGGAACAGTAGAGACTAGTGGCTTAGCTGTTGGGATAGTTTCAAGAGTTGGAGAGTTCCCCCTTGACCTGACAGTAGTGTCTAGACTAGGTGGGTTCCCCTTTAAGGTTTCAACAGGAGGGGTGGTTTGGGGAATGGAATTTTTAAGGTGAAGAATGCTTTGAATAGCAGAGGCATGATCAGAGCTAGAGGTATGAGTAGGGGAGGGAGGGGATGAGATTCTTTGTCTTTTGGATCTTCTCTTTACATAGAATGGACCAGCAGACTCAGAAGAAGAGAATACCTTAGCTGTTGGAACTGTAGGTGCCTCAGCTGTTGAAGAGGTGGTCTTAGCTGTTGAACTTGATTCATGGACTGGCTCCTCAGTTGCTGGGTCTTCATGCACTTGGACTGTTCCAGCAAGCTTTTCTCTTCTTGTTTCATCCAATAGCTGTTAAATGGTTAACTGATCAGCTGCATCTACCTCTTCCAAATCAATCACTTCAGTTGATTGAGAGGCTTTTTGAACTTCAGGTTCTCCTTCACTCTGAATGGCTTCATTATCAAGAAAGATTTCAGTGGCATTGCTCCCTGCAGGTCTGACTAATTCCTAAGAGGCAGTAGTGTGTTAATGGCTTTCGACTGGAGGAGTTGAGGCTTTAGGACCAGGAATTTCTGACTCACTTGAGGATGAGGATGAAGGATCACCAAATTTCCTTTTTCCTTTGCCTTTGACAGCTGTCTTCTTCAATCTTGGTTTCTTAGCTGCTGGTCTTTTGTGTACTGGAGCAGCAGGAGAAGGCTCAGCTGTTGGGATCCCAAGCATAGCTTTTGATCTTGTTATCCTCATAGGGGATTGAACAGGAGCTGGAGGAGTAGTTTGACTAGCTGATGGTGAGATAGCTGTTGGAGTGTCAAACTTCTTCTTGGATCTGTGCTCCCTTCCTGGTGATTGCTCAGCAGATGGGGTCCCTTCAGAGTCAGCAGAAGATGATTCTTCAGTATCATGTACATCCTTTGATCTGGTCTTTCTTGTGGTTCTAACCCTAGATGGCTGTTGAGTTGTCTTAGCTGTTCCCTCCTTAGTTCCTTTGAGAGGGATAGTTTTCTTGTTAAACTTCTTGGATTTGCTAAGTGAGACCACTGAACACCACCTTGATTCTAGGGAAGCAACCCAGTGTGTTGCTAGTTTCTTAGCAAGAATTCCACTCATAAATCTGAAAAGGTTGGGCTTAGTTGATCTCACAGAGGGTTTTAGAGTTGATGGAGAGTTTAGTAGGTTGAAGTTCTCTAGCATCACTCTGCACCAATTTATATTGCCTTGAATTAGGCCAAGGGCCACTTTCTATTTTGCAGAACTTAGTTGGTCTAATGAGGACTGTTTCCCAAACATCCCTTTGATTACCACATTACTAAGTGCAGAGTTGTTGATGGACAAATTCTTCTTGAATAATGCTTTGTTTTTCATAGAGTCATAATTCTCAATTCTTTGGCCAGTAAATCCTTCATACAGACCTTTAAAACTAGAATCAAGATCTTTGCTCCAAGGGTTGGTCAGAAGATTACGGAAATTGATCATTGCATAAGTGGTTTCGACATCTTCAGGATTGATGAGCATAATCACATCTTGGAAAACACAACGGATAGATCCACTATCAAGTCGGGTCCCTTTGGAATATATTTCCAAACACGCATTCTCAAGGATGGGGTTTTGAGCAGTAAGCATGGTGATGAGGCTATTATTTTCAAGGATTCTTTTGACGAACTGACCAACATCATTTTCAAAGATATCGGATTCAATATAGTAACCATGACAATCATCAGAGAGAGCCATTAATTTTGAGAAGGAGAATGAAACAGGGTGTTAGGGTTTTAAGAAATCAGAGTATGCGAGAGAGATGAAATTGACAAAGAATAGTTGAGAGAGTGAAAATATCGAGGTTTAAAGATGTGAGGTACAACGGTTATTTTTATTGGAGAGAGGGGAGAGTGGGGAGAGTGGGGAGTTATGATAGCCGTTATGAATAGTGACCGGCAAGAGTACTGAACTGTTCATTTAACAAAAAAAATGAGCGAGGGTGCTTGTAATTCTTTTTGAATGTTCAGGGGGTTAAATGAAAAAGAGTGAGGAAGTAACTCTTAACTCCTGTTACTGTACATATGAACAGTAGATAGAATGAGATATGAATGTTATTCCATTTATATCCATAAAATGTGGGCGGCTATTAAATGAAAGAAGGTGAGTACTCAGTTTGGCTAACTTAACACTCTTTCAAATTAATATTGACCATCACATCTTAGCCTTGCCTCATAAACCGTCCAATGATATAATTGTAAGAGTCAAATCAGTCCATATATTTTGAATTTGAATGTATTAACAGCTGACCATATGGTTGTGCATTGTTATGGACTAACATAAATGTTTTGCTTATATAAGATGAAGGAGCTTGGCTGTTGAAGGTATACTGAGTTAATCTTTTGAAAATGGGTAGAAGTTTCTCTAAGTATAGTCCAAGCAAAATGGCTCAATCAGTTAGGAAACTTGTCTTTACAATTCCTAGGGATGAGGAGTCAGAGAGAGAGAAGTTTGAAAGAGAGTTTTGGTCTTATAAGGTACAGACTGATCATTCCTTGCAGGATGAAGTTGATCAGCTCCCTTTGGGTCATCATTTAAAGGATGATGAACTGAGGGAGAGAGAGAAGAGAAAAAGGGGATAGGAGATGGAGAAGGATGCTTTTATTAGGGTAGAAAGAGAGAGATTGATTCAGATGGAGAGGACTCAAGGAAAGGGAAAAATGAAAGAAGTAAGAGAGGTGCAGGAGAAGACTTGTATTAAGTTATTTGGGAAGGAAATGAGTGTAGGAGAAGGCAGTAAAAACAAGGTTCCATATTCTGAAGTTAAGAAGGTTTTTACTTTAGGGGAGTTGATGAAAGAAGAGGGATTTAAATGTCAAGATCCAGAGAACATTGGCAGGGAGGGGAGAGAGATACAAAGAGAGAGAATGATCTTATTGGGAAAGCTGATGCACCAGGAAAATCAGTTAGCTGTTCAGACACAACAGATTCCTGTGGTTGAAAAGCCAAGGGTTATTACCCCAGTTTCAAGAGATTCACTTTCCATAACAGTGTTGGAAGGTGGATGTGATAACTTTAATGGAGTTAGCCAGGTTCCCAAAAGAACTCATATACAGCTTTTTAGGCAGTATATGAAGTGTTGCAGCCCAGTTCCAGTTACTGAAAGTGAAGAGAGGGGTCCTGACTCACAGATGGCTATGATAGTTGTTGAGAGTGAGCAGACTTCAGGATCTTTCAGCTTTATTTCTCCTTTGAAGGATATGCCTCCTTATGATGCTGTAGAGGAATGGTGGCCAAGAACTATGGGTCCTCCTTTGCAATGTTCAGTTACCTCTATTGATCCCTTTTTGATGAGGGATCCCATATGGTTGGAGAGGTATGGGGAAACTAGTCAGGCTACTAATGAGAGATCATATGGAAGGGAGAATCAGCATGACACTTCTGCTGAGGGTTCAGGAACAGGAGAGTAGGGGCCATTTGGATTTGAACAGCTTATTTTGCTTGCTTAGCTGTTCAGAGGAGAGTATTTGAGAAGGAGGGTTAACAGAAGAAGGGCTACTAGTACAAGAGTAGCAAAAGATAATAGGGTAGGTAGTTTTGGTCCTAATGATGAAGGTTGTAACATCATAGGATCTGTTTTTTTTTTTTTTTTTTGTTATGGTTCTGGATAGATAGCTGTTGGGACTCTGTGAACAGCTATCTTTCTTGATGTACTGTTTTCAGTTTTAATGAATGAAGTTCAATTTTTCCTTTTACTTACGCAAGTTAATCATTCCTAACATTGCTCTCAAAAGTTCAAATCTTTTTTCATCCATAGCCTTAGTCAGTATATCGGAGACACTGTCTTCAGTACCAACGTTTGCAAGATTTATATTCCCTTTTTCAACATGATCTCTAATGAAGTGGTGTCTTACTTTAATATGCTTGGTTTTAGAGTGTTGAACAGGGTTTTCAGTCATAGCAATGGTACTTGAATTATCACAGAAAATTGGAATATTAGATAAATTTATTCCAAAATCTTGAAGTTGGCTTCTCAAATACAAAATTTGTGAGCAGCAGAGACCAGCTGCAACATATTCAGCCTCAGCTGTTGAGGTTGCTACAGAGGTTTTCTTTTTGCTAGACCATGATACAATCCTTGATCCAATGAATTGGCATCCACCACTTGTTGATTTTCTGTCCAGATTGCATCCAGCATAATCTGAGTCAGTGAAACCAGTGAGTGAGAATGGTGATTCATTTGGGTACCACAAGCCATAATCTGGGGTTCCCTTAAGGTATCTCAAAATTCTTTTTACAACAGCAAGGTGAGATTCTTTGGGATTGGCTTGAAATCTTGCACAGAGATATACACTAAACATGATTTCAGGTCTTGAAGCAGTAACATATAGAAGAGATCCTATATAGCTTCTGTATAGTGTTTGATTAACACTCTGACCATCAATATCAGCATGAAGTTTGGTTGTTGTAGACAGAGGTGTCTTAGCTGTTGAGGCATTCTGCATATCAAACTTCTTGATCATGTCTCTTGTGTACTTGGTTAATGAAGATTCCATCCTTTATTTGTTTGACTTGAAGACCAAGAAAGTAAGTTAGTTCTCCTATCATACTCATTTCAAACTGTTTTTGCATAAGATCTCCAAATTCTTTGCACAGTTGTTCATTAGATGAACCAAAGATGATATCATCTACATAAACTTGAATGAGTAGTGTATCTTCTCCATATTTCTTGATGAACAAGGTATTATCAATGTGTCCTTTAGTAAATCCTTTAATAAGAAGGAATTTAGACAAAGTATCATACCATGCTCTGGGGGCTTGCTTCAGACCATACAGGGCTTTATCCAACTTGTATACATGATTTGGAAATTTAGGATGTTCAAATCCAGGGGGTTGAGAAACATATAATTGTTCATTTAGAACTCCATTCAGAAATGCACTTTTGACATCCATTTGGAAAACCTTCATTTTCTTGAATGATGCAAATGCCAAGAACAATCTGATTGCTTCAAGTCTTGCTATAGGTGCAAAGGTCTCATCATAATCAATTCCTTCTTCCTGTCTGTATCATTGAGCAACAAGTCTAGCTTTGTTTCTTACTACAGTACCATCTTGACTCATTTTATTTCTGAAGACCCATCTGGTACCAATGACAGTTTGATTTCTTGGTTTAGGAACAAGTCTCCATACTTTATTCTTTTCAAATTATTCAAGTTCTTCTTCCATAGCTTCTATCCAGTCTGCATCTTGCAGGGCTTCATGGATCTTCTTTGGTTCCATTTGAGAAATGAAAGCACTCATGAAGATATCATAGAAGGGTGTGCCTTCAGGAATGGGATCTGTTGAGATGGGCAGAGTAATGACAAGGTCATCATCATTAGTGATTGGGATAGGAGTTGTAGGTTGAGGAAGATTGACTGAACAGCTTTCATTTTCTTCATCTATCCTGTTGAGGGTAGGATTGCTGTTGGGAGTGGGAAAGCTTTTGAGCTTTAGTTGGTTGACTGGAATGTCTTTGGGAAGGACATAAGGGAGATGGCTGATGATTTCATTTGAGGATGAGGGATTATTGCTAGTTGTAGTTGATTCTGGAAGGGTGTCAGAATTGCCAATGGATTCATCAAAATCACACAAGTTAGTGTTGCTTTGATCATTGTTTTCGTCAAAGTCAACATGAATTGATTCTTCTACAACAAGTCTCCTTTTGTTGTATACTCTGTATGCTTTGCTAGTTATGGAATATCCAAGAAAGATTCCTTCATCACTATTTGAATCAAACTTGTCTAGGTTATTCTTTCCATTGTTATAAATGTAGCACATGCTTCCAAAACCATGAAAGTAAGATATAGTTGGAATTATTCCATTCCATAGTTCATATGGAGTCTTCATGTGGTACTTGTTGATGAGAGTCTTGTTTTGAACATAGACTGCAGTGGTTACAGCCTCTCCCCAAAAATACTTAGGAAGATTATGTTCTGACAGCATTGTTCTAGCTGCTTCACATATGGTTCTGTTCTTCCTTTCTGCTACTCCATTTTGTTGAGGGGTTCTAGGAGCTGAAAAATTATGATCAATACCATTTTCATTGCTGTAGGAATCAACACCAGTGTTCTCAAATTCTGTTCCATGGTCAGACCTTATTTTCTTGATTGACAAGCCTTTAAAGTTCTGAATTTTGTTGAACAGCTGAGAGAGATTTCTAAGGGTATCACTTTTGGATTCAAGGAGAATGATCCAAGTAAATCTTGTGAAGTCATCAACAACCACAAGTGAGTATCTTTTACCACCTAGAGATCTGGTTCTGATAGGACCAAATAAATCCATATGCAGAAGGTCCAATGGCTGATTGGTGTCCAATCTGGTTTTG
Source organism: Campanula takesimana (assembly GCA_026119855.1). Classification (NCBI taxonomy): domain Eukaryota; kingdom Viridiplantae; phylum Streptophyta; class Magnoliopsida; order Asterales; family Campanulaceae; genus Campanula; species Campanula takesimana. Next base: position 237,499 of record JAOWBW010001289.1, on the reverse strand, counting down.
GCTGAAAAGGAGGTCTTCTTTTGTTTTCCACACTGACAAGCTTTGCAAAGTTTATCTTTCTTGAATGGAATTTTGGGAAGGCCTTTGACAAGGTTGGAATTGGAGAGCTTTGAGATGGTCTTCAGGTCGAGGTGAGTAAGTCTTTTGTGCCACAGCCATGACATGTCTGATTGGCTATAGGATAAGAGACATTGGGTAGTAGAGGTTTGTACAACTTCAAGGTGCAGGCAATAGATGTTCTTCTTTCTTACTCCTGTAAGAATAACCTTGTTGTTATTGTCCTTGACTTGGCAAAGGTCCTTGGTGCAGACAACATGGTAACCCTTGTCACAAATTTGACTAATACTAATCAAATTGTGCTTCAGGCCTTCAACATATGATATATCTGTGAAGATGATCTCCTTGGTTACTAAATTTCCTGATCCTTTGACCCTAGCTTGAGAATTGTCACCAAAAGTAACATTGGGACCATTCTTTAGAGATAGCTGTTGAAGCCATTCTTTGTTATAAGTCATGTGCCTACTGCAGCTGCTATCTAAGTACCATATACCTGTACAGGAAACCTACAAAAAAATTAAAAATTATGGTACCCTTTTATTCTTTTGGGTCCAAAGGATTAGATTTTATTTGGGACCCTAGCCTTGCTATATGATCTCCTTTTGAAGAACTGGTTAAGGGTGTTGTAGTAAGACATGATCTGCATCATGTAGGGAGTCAAAGTGAAGGGTTGAGAGTTATCATATGTGTTTCTGGTATTGTATAGGGTTTGTTTTCTGTAGTTGGGTTGGTGATAGTAAGATGGTTGTTGAGAATGAAATGAATGGTGTGATGATCTGGGAGGAGGTCTTTGGGACTGATAGGCATGACTTTTTCCATTGGAATATTGCCAATTTTGTCTATGTTGCCTTGGATTATGCTGCATAGCCTTTTTTGGCTGTCTAGCTTGTCTTAGCTGTTCAGCTTGTCTTGGCTGTTGAGACCTCCCAAGCTTTCCAAACTTGTGTTCAAGCCTTCTTTTCTGACTATTGGTGTTGTCAGAACTAGTAGAGGTTTGAGATTGAGAACTTTTGGGAGGTTCCACACTTAACTCATTCTTTTTGGTACTTTCACTTCTCATTCTGTATACATCATCCTTTGTTTGAACAGGATATGATGGTTTCTTGGTTGAGAAAGTGTTGAGGCTAGCTAGGACCATTGTCTCAATAGCCCTATTACCAGTTAGGGGAGTATAAGTTTTGAGAGTGGGATTTTCAGCTCCAAGACCAGATCTATCCCCAGGATGTCTTTGATTGAAGTGATACAAAGATAGAGCATTGCTTGATTTGTTCCAAGAATCAATCTTGCTTTTTAGGGCATTGTTTTCTTCTTTCAAGGTACTTATTTCTAGTTCAGAATCTTTTTGAGGTTTTGAACAGTCAGTCTTAGGTGTTGAGCTAAGTATGTCACTTTCAAGTTTCTGACACTTGTTCTCCAGATCATTTTTGGTGGTTTCAAGGATGAGAATTGAAGTTTTGAGTTTTTCAATGGTTTTTGATTGCTCAAGGTTTTCAGTGATGAGGGAGGCAAAGCTGGAGTCTTGTTTTTTTTTTTTTTGAATTAACAGGGTGCAGACTAAACTTTTAAAGCCATCAATATTTAGTGAGTTAAAATTATGTACCTCATTTAATTGTTCTGCAGCAGCTAAGGCCTCTAGATCTTCCTCATTGTCAGAATCTTCATCTTCTTGGGCAACAAGACATAGTAGTGCTTCTTCTTCATCACAGTCTGAGTCAGATGAGTCAAGATCTTTATCACTGAACCTAGATGAGTCAGCAAGCATGACTTGTTCTTTATTTCTATTATTTTTAGCTTTGACACAATTGTAGCAATTGCATCTAGATCTATGAATAACTTCTTTAGAGTATGTCATTCTTTTTTAATTATCTTTTTGTTTCTTAGGTTCAGTGCATTCAGCAGCAAAGTGATCTGGCTTTCCACAATTATAGCACTCCACACTTTTCTTTACAGTGTCTTGAGGTGGGTTGGAGGATGAGGGAGCGTATCTTCTGTCAAAGGCTTTCTTTTGATGTCTCGTGGCATTTCTGACAGCCATAAATATCAGGCTGGGAATGTCATCTTGAGAGATGGGCTTTGATTCTTGCTTGGGGTTTATGTTCAATTTTTGCAGGGCATTGTTTACCAGAACATCAATGTCCTGTTGAGTGAACACTTTTTGGTTTTGCTCTTGTGCAACCATAGCAAGAGTTTGGGATATAGTGGGTGCTGGTTGAATTTTGATCATTCCTTCAAGTTCATAAGCTTCAAGTTTCCCAAAATATTGTTCTACTGTCATGGTGCTCCATTCAGCTCCTTCTCTAATGGGTAGAGCCACCTTCTCATACTCTTGGGGAAGGTTTGAGTATATCTTTAAGCATAGGTCAGCTTGGGTGAATGCTTTGCCATGGTCTGAAATGGCTCTAACAAGGTCTTCAAACCTTGGTCTTGCAGCACTGACCTTTTCTCCAGGATAGAATTTAAAGTTGTCTAATTGTCTGAGTAAGTTATAGAGATTCTGAGTTCTGACACTTGTGTGTTTAGTGAACTTAGTGTGTATTAAGTCCCATGCAGCTTTGAGCAAGGGAGTCATTTACACTCTTTTGCAGAATATTTTTAACTTTTAGGTTAGTAGACATTAGTTGTTTCTCAGATTCAGTCCATGATTCAGGGGATTTGGTTTTGCTTGCTCCTCCATTAGTTTCAGCTTGAACTTGTGGTTCTATTTCATGTTTCAAGACATACCAGTTCCATATGCTATTAGCATCTAGATAAGTTTTAATTTTTGATGAATAAATCTCAAAAGATCCACAGTCATCAATATGTGGTATGTCCTTCTCATTGTTTCTTCTTGGTTGAGGCATGGTGGGTTGAATGGATATTTCACAAGTTGTTAGACTCTTTATGGTTAATCCAAGCTCTTGTGCCAATTGGAAGGTCCTATTTACTAAGATTAACAGATTGGTTAAAACAAGTGAATAGCTAACTGGTTTGGGGAGTTAGCTATTGAGATAAAAAAAAATAGAGAAATTATGCAGCGGAAGATAATTAAGTTAAGAAACAAAAGAGACAGTGTGCAGTGTGTGTTTAAGTGTAAAGACAAGAGAGTACACAAGGGTTTTAAAGTGGTTCAGAGGTTTACCTCATCTCTTACATCCACCCTCACTGTAGTCAACAGTGAGATCAATCCACTATAATCCACTTACTTAATAAGCTTACAATGAATGATACAGGCAAGTTCCTCGAACTCCCTCTACTTAATTGTCACTACAATTAAGGAAGCCTTTTGACTAAGGCTGTACAAAGAAAAGAAAAGAAATTACACAAGTGTGTTTACAGAATATTAGCTTGGTTGTTAGCTGGGTTTAAAGGGGGTTGTAACTGGGTGCTAGAAGGCACAAGATTTGCAGGGGTGTAATGCAAATGGTTGTAGGGGTGAAGGGTGTTAATGTTTTAGCAGCAATGTGATTTTTGGGTTGTAGTAGAAGCGGCATAGTTAACAGCCCAGTGTGTTTTCTTATATAGGATATGAATATATCCGATGGGGGACAAGAAAACACATGGGGAACATGTTTGCAGAAAGTTGAGTCTTTGACCGGGTAAAGTATTGTTTGACTAAATACTTTATTTCTTTATGCAGGATGTCCATGCTAGAGGTGTTGGAGGGGGTTTGCATGCTTGATTAATTAAATAGTTATTTTATAGAAAAATAACTATTTCTTCAAAGATTTGGCTCGAGTGGATAGCTGTTGGAAAGCTTCAAGAGAGAAAGCTGTTGATACAGGGGAGATAGCTGTTGGGTTTGCAGATTTGATCAAGCTGCTTATATAGGTTGTTCCATTTATTGGAATAACTTATACTTCAATCTTGTGAAGCTTTTCAGATGGCTGTTGGATAATTGGAGTCTTAGCTGTTGGTGAAAAGTCAGAAAGCTGTTGGGATAGCTGCTGGGCTTCAACTGGATGATCTGCTTTAGCTTGATTGTAAATAGGGTTTCTGTAATTCATACGAGTGTAAATGAATGTAGAAATGATATATATTCAGTTCATTTGATGTAAATATTATTGATTTATCCTTAAACATTTTTATGTATGAACTCAATAGATATCTGTTGGGTCTGTTCTTGGGTTGCCTGTGGATCAGGTCTTCATATGCTTTGTATAAACAACTGGAATGATTATTTATTTATCAAAACAAATTTACTATGATTAATCAGGTTAATAACATAGTGAGGTACTAACACTAATGGTTCGGTTCAGTCTCAAATATTGGCAAACCACATGGTTCGGTTTGGTTTGTGGTTTGACTTTCCCAGACCAAACCGAACCGAACCAAACCGCGGTTTGAGACCGCGAGACCGAACCACCAAGCCGAACCGCCAGACCAAACCACATTACATAAACTAATCCTAGACCCAGTTTCACATCTTATTTAATTTTTTTGTATATTTATTATTATTAGATCATTACATAGACTAATCCTAACTCCCATTTTGTATTTTATTTAATATTGATTTCATCGTTTGTTATCTTCATTGCAATTTGCGAAACATAAATTACCAATTTCTCTCCACGATCTATATTATAAAGTGTTTTTTTTTCCTTCGGCCTCTCTCTTCGTCTAGTCTCTCTCGTCATCCGACTTTCCTCTTCAAGATCTCCGTGATCACGAAAAATTAAAACAAAGCGGTTTGAATCGTGATTTGAACCGTAGTCTAAACTATGGTTTGAACCACGTAATTAAACCGCGGTTTGAACCAGACCGAACCAAACCATAGCGTTTGGTTTGGTTTGGTTTGTAATAATTCATGGTTCGGTTCGGTTTGGAATTTTCACAAACCGATGACTAGTGGTTCGGTTCGTAAATACCCCCAAACCGAACCATTTACACCCCTAGGTCCCATAGAGTCCACCTGCCACATCATTTGTGAGCTTTAATTTGTGAGCATTTTGTGCTTCTAGCATTACCCGACCACCTATTTATTATATTTGAGAATATGATTGTTATTTTATCCATTTGTTGTCTATTATGTCAATGTCAAAAACTTAAATGAGAATATTATACCCGTCTCATAGTAAAAACGAGTTGACCCAGACCCATGAACCCGGGGTTTAAAAAAGAATATTTTTGTGGTGTTTTTTCGTTTGCTAAAAGTAATACTTACTATAACTAAATGTAAAAAACGTGCCATTTATATGTAACATTGTTTATTCATAAACGTAACACATACGTATAGAAAATTAATAGTTCAACCATTTATACTTTAAAACTAAAAACTAACCCATGACCAGATGTATACAAAAATTGAAAAAAAAAAGAAATTCATTTTTTTTTTGTTTTTTCATTTGTCAAAAGTAATACTTACTATAACAAAATGTAACAAACGTGTTACTTATGTGTATAGTGTTTATACATAAATGTAATACATATGTATAGAAAAGTAATAGTTCAACACTTTACACTTTTAGAACTAAAACCACTTGTTTTAGTAATATTGTAAAAATAAGAAAGTAACAATTCTATAAATGAATGTAACACTATTATATAGAAAATTATTGTCACGCCCCCAACCCAAAGAACGTGCCAAGGGCATGACAACGACCGCAAGCTAGAAATAAAACCCCAAAAGCCTGCAAGGTCTCATTTAACAATCCATCAAATAAACACTTGAAACGTTTTAACAATAACGAAAAGGAATTCAGAGCAATCTAACCTCCATTTAAAATGTAAACCAAAACCAATGAACTTCCAAAATTAAATCCATACGTAACGTTCTCTAAGCCAAAATGGCACTCGTTACAATAATCCTAATCCACTCCAAAATGAGTCTATAACTGAAAATAGTCATCAAAATACAATACGGAAATAATGAAATAAAGTAGTACTTCTAGGGTCTGTTATCCTTTCAGTCACTTCCAATCCAATGTAGCTGCTTCACACCCGTGACCGTTAATTATCTGAAAATAATAAAAGGATGAGCGGCGAAGCCCAGCAAGTAACAAATAGCTCTACTAGTTGGACCGAAACTGCAAACCAGTCATAAACTTTTCGCAAAACACTTTAAGAAAAAAAAACGCTTTAACCATAGGATCATTATAAAATAGCTACAGTAAAACACTTTAAAGTCAATTAAAATACACTTTATGCAAATTCAGCTTAAATGACTATAGCCACACTTATCCCTATGGCGGGGCCCACTGTACACTAATCACATAAGGATCCACTGAACCTAGTTCTGGAACTAATCGGTCACAGTTATACACTACCTCCATTTCTGGAGTCCACTACCCCCATTGCTGGAGTCCACTGATATAGTCACTGAATGCATATAAAACACTTTGGAAGGAAACATTCACTCTGTAGTGACTTTAGTATAACAATAACATTACAATCATTCGGGACAAAATAACACTGCAGTTACTTTAGTAAAACGCATATTTGGTCCAGTTTAGAAAACATTATTTGAAAAGGATATATTTTTATTTTTAAAAGTCAAAGGAGTTTTAGAAGTATAATAACAATTTTTTTGAAAACGCTAGAAAAGGTATAAGTCACTTACCTCAAACAGTCACGAAGATAGATAAATATTTTGCTACAATGTCAATGCTCCTGTCCACCTAAACAGAAGTAAGGATTTCTATTATTAATAACATCAATTTATTTTCCTAAACCTTTATTTAATAATTACCTAATGTGAGTAACTGGTACCTGTTTTATATTAAACAATATTACATATAAATAACACAATTATTACAATTAGTTATAGTAGATAATACTTTTGGCAAACGAATTTTTTTTAAAAAAATGTACTTTGGGTCATGAGTCCGGGGAAACCCGTCTTTACTATGAGACGGGTATAGGCTGTCTCACAGGATGTCTACATAAACCATCTTTAACCTAAGGAACTGAACCTTGGTCTCCGCGCCCCACCTTGACGATTAATATGGTCGGACTGTTATGCGACTGGGCTGTACTCACTAGAGTAGAACTCCGCGCCCTACCTTAACGATTAATATAGTCGGACTGCTATGCGACTCGGCTGTACTCACTAGAGTAGAAAGTTGTACGTTGGCACGTGTTGGAGTTACTTTGGTGGTTGTATATGAAACGAAACGTTAGACAATTTAGGCCTACAATAATAGGTAAACAAGGTTAAGATGCTCCAATTGCAAGTTTGGTTTGTTTGTGCGTGTCGGATAAAAGTGAAAGGGTAAAACTGCTTTTATTATAACAAGAAAATGTGCAAATTTGGTAAATAATCCGGATTTATATCAAAAAAGAATACCGCATGTCCAAAGATGATTGAATTTGATAATTAAAAAAATGTCTCGAAGCAACCTAGTATAAAAAGAAACACTGCAGCAGCCATTAGTGATCTTATGCTTTCTTTTAGGTTTTCTTTAGTTTGAATCTTTGTAAACAAGATTGAAGTATTTTCTTTTCGAGATTCAAGATCCAGGTTTTATGTTCTTAATTTTATTACTTGTATTCATTATGTTGAATATGAGTAGCTAAGTTCTTAATTCATGGGTTGGATGTAAAACACTATCTAGTTCTATGTTATAAACATTTTATTCATATTGATTTCATTCTAGTTGTTCAAAGTATTTTAATCAAGTTTCTAGGGTTTCAATAATTGAACTAGTCATTATTGGCCTTTTTAACAATTCAGGGTTTTAACCCCGCCATTGATTTGGGGATTAAAGCGTCGACCAATGCTTTGATTAATATATCTATTTGATGTCGTGATAGAAATCAAGTGAGTGTAGGTTTATCTGTTCTTAGAACTTAATAACTCTTTAAACAATTACATAGACTTGATTTGCGAAGTGTGATTAGCTAGAGAGAAATATATAACAATCCGGCCGCCTCACCGTTCCAATCTTTACAAGAAGTGAATGAACCCTGGAATGAAATCAGTAACTTTATTTCAAAATAACATAGAATGATGATAGTGTGAAATCCAACCCGTGAATCTCTTTAATCTGTTTACATTGTTGCTAGTTGATCATTGTTTTGTTAATTTAATATTTAATTTCAGTTTTTAGTTAATAAAATAAAATCAATCAAAACCCCTTGGTTACTTTTGCACTAATAAAATTCACTTGATAATCATACAAGTCTCTGTGGTTCGACCCTTACTTTTGTATACTGCTGTTTCGGCACTTGTACACTTGCGAGGTTTTTATTACACGAGGATTTTCTCCATCTAGTTTTTGGCGCCGTTGCCGGGGACTTGTTGTGATTTACAAGTTAATTTAATAGGTGTAAATAATTTTTTTTATTTGTTTTTCTTTATTTTTTTAGTTAGATTTTTTTATTATTATTATATTTCTTTATTGTATATAAATTTTATGTGTAGATTCAAAGACGCATAGTATGTATGAGTCGTGTCTAAATTGTGGATCTTATTCTCATGCTACTAATCATTGTCCATCTAAGACATATTTTTCTGAGTATTATCCACAGGTTCAAACAAGAAACTATTTCGAGTCATGGCAACCCCAATATGATCCTCCCCCATACTCTTATAGTTAAGGGTGGGAAAATCATTCAAACATGACTTGGAATAATCAAGAGCCAACATACTGTGTGCCAATACCTCCACAACCTCCAAAAACAAACATGGGAGGAGACTATGGAAAGGATGGAGAAACTCATGATCACAATGTTAGAGATGCTAAGGAACCGTGAGCCGGATACTACTCCTATACAGACTCAAGCGGAAGAGCAACCTTCAACCCTGGTTTGGTATCTAAATACTGATGGGAAAGAGTGTGTCTATGACTCATTTTTTGAGTCATATTTTAAACCACCACCACAAGATGGAAGGCAAACCGTGGAGGATGCAAAGGAGAATTTTGTCTATAAAATCTCTAATGTTTCCTCTATGGATGAGTCACTCGAAGAGAAACCTTTGGAAGATGCAAAAGAGAATTTTGTCTATGAAATCTCCAATTTTGACTCTAAAGTTTCCTCTTTTGATAATGTGAGTGGTTTTACAGAGGATGTGGAGGAAACAAAAACGGTGGAGAAAACATGGCATGAGATAGCCATTGAGGAGCTTGAGTTTGCTTTATATGGTGATGAGAAGAGGGATAGTGAGGAGGTTCATGATGCGAATGAGACTACCCATAGCAATCCCAATGAAAACTTGATCATCCTTATGGTACCCCTTCCTTTATGTGATAGTGGAAAAGGTGGTGAGAGGCCAAGAGCCCAAGAAACGACAATGCCAAAAATTCCCTTTGGTGCTAAACGACAAAAGAAAAAAGCGATTATACATGGGGCTAGCGTCGAAGATAAGGACCCGCGAGAATGCAAGGTTGGCCTGATAGACAAAATTATAATACCTCGCAAGTGCACGAGCTATCGTCATAGCAATATGCAAACACAAGGGTCGAACCACAGAGACTTGGATTAATTATAAGTTATTTAACTATTTTAAAAACAATAATAAAATAAAAGATAATAAAATAAGATAGATGATCAATATAACTAGCATATAAATGATAAGATTTGCAGAATATAGATTCACAATCATATCCCCTATGCTATGATAAAAATCAAGTTGTCAATCTCAATTCATGGATTCGTTCACTTATGTAAGAATTGGGACGGTTCGGTTGCCGGATTGCAATCCTATTATTTACTTTATGTTAATATTTTCCGCTAGGTCTATACAACATGCAAGAAATTCATGAAGCACTCAAGAACACATGAACCTAAATCCTTTTGACTTCCGCTAGGTCCTCAATTGAATTTAATCATCAAAACAATGGTCAACGTATAATCACTCACGCTAGTGTAGCAATATAAACCCAATATTTCTAAAGCCAATTTATATATTAACATATAATTGAAACTAAAGAATTTAGCATGGAGAATATTTTAATGAACAAGAATGAGAAAGAATACAAAAATTATATTAAAGCATAAAATAAATAAAAAAGTTACCTCCAATTCATAGTTGGTTAAATTGTTCTTTATAGACAAAGAACAATCTCCCCAACCTTGCAAACCTTACAAAGTATTTACTAGCTACATGATTGATAAAAAATACTAAAAACCTAGTCTAGTATTTATAGGAAAAATTAAATCTAAACCTAAACTAAAAAGGAATTCTAAAAGAAAAAGGAAATCAAAAGAAAAAGGAAACTAATAAAATCAAAATCCTAAAATAAAAAGAAAACTAAAAATAATCTAAGTCTTCTGCTTGTGGCTGATTTTCGGCTCAAATAGGGCTGAATTCCGAAATTGCCTTTTAGTCCCTAAAGTTTCATAATTTTGCAATTTAGTCCCAGATTTTCAGTTTATTGCAGTTTGGTCCTGAAGTTTCATATTTGGCAGATTGGTCCCTGGATTTCAGCAGTCTTTCACAACAGTCCCTTGCCTTCCCAACTTCGATCAATTAAAGCTCATTCTCTCCCCTTTTCTTCTAAATTGAGCACATAACCACCCTACACAACAAAAACACAAGAATACCCAAATCAAATATCAAAAGCTTGAGAACAAAGCAATAATTAAGTCTAAAAGTACCTAATAGAATGAGTAAAAACTCATTCATCAAATACCCCCAAACTTAATCATTTACTTGTCCTCAAGTAAAAATAAAGAATAAAAATAAAACTAAATTACTACACAATAAACATAACTAAATACTACTATGACTAAATAAAGAAAACTACCACAATATTTTTGGGTCTCTCCCATAGTTAACATGAAAAACATACTACCACACGTCTCAACACGGGTTAGGAACAAAACCATGCAAATGACTATACACTTGGAATAAATTAAATATTTTTCTTAGGCAAAATGTTCAAGCTATAAATCTCTTGTGCATATAGAATATAAATACCATTCCTTAGCCTATCAAGATATGAATAACTTTATAAAGCATAGTACCCAAACATTCTCTTGTTGAATCCGTATTAAACCAAGGCATAAGAAAAATTCAACACATGATTCTCCTTTGATGAGCTCCCATACAATTTATCGCTTGATTCCCCTTTATATTTATTTATGTATATATATATTCATATTATTTCTAGCCATTTAGGTCTTCGTAGGTACAAGAATTTTTATTTATTCTTGGAATGGGGATTGGCACCAAGGATTGAGAATTATCGTATTACCACATATCCCTTTTATTTTGGCCTTTATCGCATTTTTGCGAGCATTCGATTCAATGCTTTCATTCCTTGCCATTTCTCCCACTCTTCTTAACTAAGACCTTTTTTTATTCGGGATTTTTCCACTTAATTGAGACTCACTTCAAGGAGACGCACAGTCCAATTTTCCTCATGCCTACCCTTTAATCACACAATCTCACATAAGATAATGCCAGGGGTACTATAACTCGATAAAGATACCCAAAATTTTAACACCCAAAGATATGGTATATATTGAATAATGCACTAGAGAGTTATAACTTAATCATAGAACCTAAGTTAAATATTTAATAAATTCCACATGTACAGAAATTCACAAACTTTTATCCATATTTGCAAAATAAAACATTATTGGAGGTCGTAAAAGAAGAAAAAAACTATGGGAGATTTTTTTTTTTTTTCAAAAGCAAATTAATGAATTTGACCGCACCGAAGTTGCCTACGTTCCCTTTAAAGTGAGATGAACCCACAATAAATGGCTCAGGTCACCGTAGTTCGAACCCGACAAACACAAAAAAAATAGAAAAACAATTTATAACTAAAAAAAAAAAAAAAAAACAAATAAATTAAAAATACATTCCCATCCCCAAACTTTAAATGAGCAATGTCCTCATTGTAAAGCACAGTAAAGAGGGAAAACGACACACTATACCAGGGTGATTATGGCTCTACATCAAGCACAATATGTCAACAATTACTTTCAGCTTAAGCCTAATCCCACACAAAGAGATAGCCAACAGCAACAATTTATATTATACCATGAATACCAACAAATAACAATTGAAAGTGGGTACCTCTGTTGCTTTCGATTCGCATGGCATCTCAAATTGCAGTAGTTTCTGACTTTCAAATTAAGCACACCATAGCTCTCATATATGAAACAAAGATTACAAGGGGAAGATGGCTTCTGCAGCTATCATTACCGGAGTTTTGATGGTTGCGACCAGAGATGAGATCAGATCTGTGCGGACTGGGAGTGGTTCGCCGGAGAGAATTGAAGGGCTAGGGCTACAAACAGGATGAACGGAACAGAGAGGGATAGCCCAACAATTGGAGAAAACAGCAGTCGGAGTAGGCGGAATGGAGAAGAATTGGCCGGCGGATGTGTATGCTTAAGATCGGAGGAGAGGAAGAGTAGGGGGCCAGCGGCCGTGAGAGGGACGAACTGGGTTTTTGGATTTGGGGAAATTTGTATGCACAACCCCGTTTCCTCTTTGCCCCTTTATTATTATTTTTTTTATTTTTTTTTTCTTTTGCAAGCCTTCCTCTGCAGCTGTTTGTTGTTTGACCCCTGCTTTACCTTTACGTTTTCAGTTTGGTCCCAATCTGGTAATCTGCTCCTCTTCGTTCTTTAACCTAACCTGCAATATCAATAAACACTACCCACAAGCATAATATCTTTCGTGAAAATAATATAACTAATAACAATAATGAAAAAAATAAAAAATTGCAAGGTTTACAAAATTGGAGGCACTTTAAAAAAATAAAAATAAAAATCTTTTTGGAGGGTGACACTATTTACACTCCTCTATAAACCCACAAACTCAAGGAGATCCTTTCGGATGACACAAAACAAAAACTAAATATTATTTTTTTGAAGAAAAATAAATAATAGTCAATAACTAGAATTAAAGCGCAAGTCCCCGGCAGCGGCGCCAAAAACTTGATAGACAAAATTATAATACCTCGCAAGTACACGAGCTATCGTCATAGCATTATGCAAACACAAGGGTCGAACCACAGAGACTTGGATTAATTCTAAGTTATTTAACTATTTTAAAAACAATAATAAAATAAAAGATAATAAATAAGATAGATGATCAATATGACTAGCATATAAATGATAAGATTTGCAGAATATAGATTCACAATCATATCCCCTATGCTATGATAAAAATCAAGTTGTCAATCTCAATTCATGGATTCGTTCACTTATGTAAGAATTGGGACGGTTCGGTCGCCGGATTGCAATCCTATTATTTCCTTTATGTTAATACTTTCCGCTAGGTCTATACAACATGCAAGAAATTCATGAAGCACTCAAGAACACATGAACCTAAATCCTTTTGACTTCCGCTAGGTCTTCAATTGAATTTAATCATCAAAACAATGGTCAACGTATAATCACTCACGCTGTGTAGCAATATAAACCCAATATTTCTAAAGCCAATTTATATATTAACATATAATTGAAACTAAAGAATTTAGCATGGAGAATATTTTAATGAACAAGAATGAGAAAGAATACAAAAATTATATTAAAGCATAAAATAAATAAAAAAAGTTACCTCCAATTCATAGTTGGTTAAATTGTTCTTCATAGACAAAGAACAATCTCCCCAACCTTGCAAACCTTACAAAGTATTTACTAGCTACATGATTGATAAAAAATACTAAAAACCTAGTCTAGTATTTATAGGAAAAATTAAATCTAAAACCTAAACTAAAAAGGAATTCTAAAAGAAAAAGGAAATCAAAAGAAAAAGGAAACTAATAAAATCAAAATCCTAAAATAAAAAGAAAACTAAAAATAATCTAAGTCTTCTGATTGTGGCTGATTTTCGGCTCAAATAGGGCTGAATTCCGAAATTGCCTTTTAGTCCCTAATGTTTCATAATTTTGCAATTTAGTCCCAGATTTTCAGTTTATTGCAGTTTGGTCCTGAAGTTTCATATTTGGCAGATTGGTCCCTGGATTTCAGCAGTCTTTCACAACAGTCCCTTGCCTTCCCAACTTCGATCAATTAAAGCTCATTCTCTCCCCTTTTCTTCTAAATTGAGCACATAACCACCCTACACAACAAAAACACAAGAATACCCAAATCAAATATCAAAAGCTTGAGAACAAAGCAATAATTAAGCCTAAAAGTACCTAATAGAATGAGTAAAAACTCATTCATCAAATACCCCCAAACTTAATCATTTACTTGTCCTCAAGTAAAAATAAAGAAAACTACCACAATATTTTTGGGTCTCTCCCATAGTTAACATGAAAAACATACTACCACACGTCTCAACACGGGTTAGGAACAAAACCATGCAAATGACTATACAGTTGGAATAAATTAAATATTTTTCTTAGGCAAAATGTTCAAGCTATAAATTTCTTGTGCATATAGAATATAAATACCATTCCTTAGCCTATCAAGATATGAATAACTTTATAAAGCATAGTACCCAAACATTCTCTTGTTGAATCCGTATTAAACCAAGGCATAAGAAAAATTCAACACATGATTCTCCTTTGATGAGCTCCCATACAATTTATCGCTTGATTCCCCTTTATATTTATTTATGTATATATATATCCATATTATTTCTAGCCATTTAGGTCTTCGTAGGTACAAGAATTTTTATTTATTCTTGGAATGGGGATTGGCACCAAGGATTGGGAATTATCGTATTACCACATATCCCTTTTATTTTGGCCTTATCGCATTTTTGCGAGCATTCGATTCAATGCTTTCATTCCTTGCCATTTCTCCCACTCTTCTTAACTAAGACCTTTTTTTATTCGGGGGATTTTTCCACTTAATTGAGACTCACTTCAAGGAGACGCACAGTCCAATTTTCCTCATGCCTACCCTTTAATCACACAATCTCACATAAGATAATGCCAGGGTACTATAACTCGATAAAGATACCCAAAATTTTAACACCCAAAGATATGGTATATATTGAATAATGCACTAGAGAGTTATAACTTAATCATAGAACCTAAGTTAAATATTTAATAAATTCCACATGTACAGAAATTCACAAACTTTTATCCATATTTGCAAAATAAAACATTATTGGAGGTCGTAAAAGAAGAAAAAAAAACTATGGGAGATTTTTTTTTTTTCAAAAGCAAATTAATGAATTTGACCGCACCGAAGTTGCCTACGTTCCCTTTAAAGTGAGATGAACCCACAATAAATGGCTCAGGTCACCGTAGTTCGAACCCGACAAACACAAAAAAATAGAAAAACAATTTATAACTAAAAAAAAAAAAAAAAAAACAAAAAATTAAAAATACATTCCCATCCCCCAAACTTTAAATGAGCAATGTCCTCATTGTAAAGCACAGTAAAGAGGGAAAACGACACACTATACCAGGGTGATTATGGCTCTACATCAAGCACAATATGTCAACAATTACTTTCAGCTTAAGCCTAATCCCACACAAAGAGATAGCCAACAGCAACAATTTATATTATACCATGAATACCAACAAATAACAATTGAAAGTGGGTACCTCTGTTGCTTTCGATTCGCATGGCATCTCAAATTGCAGTAGTTTCTGACTTTCAAATTAAGCACACCATAGCTCTCATATATGAAACAAAGATTACAAGGGGAAGATGGCTTCTGCAGCTATCAATTACCGGAGTTTTGATGGTTGCGACCAGAGATGAGATCAGATCTGTGCGGACTGGGAGTGGTTCGCCGGAGAGAATTGAAGGGCTAGGGCTACAAACAGGATGAACGGAACAGAGAGGGATAGCCCAACAATTGGAGAAAACAGCAGTCGGAGTAGGCGGAATGGAGAAGAATTGGCCGGCGGATGTGTATGCTTAAGATCGGAGGAGAGGAAGAGTAGGGGGCCAGCGGCCGTGAGAGGGACGAACTGGGTTTTGGATTTGGGGAAATTTGTATGCACAACCCCGTTTCCTCTTGCCCCTTTATTATTATTTTTTTTATTTTTTTTTTTCTTTTGCAAGCCTTCCTCTGCAGCTGTTTGTTGTTTGACCCCTGCTTTACCTTTACGTTTTCAGTTTGGTCCCAATCTGGTAATCTGCTCCTCTTCGTTCTTTAACCTAACCTGCAATATCAATAAACACTACCCACAAGCATAATATCTTCGTGAAAATAATATAACTAATAACAATAATGAAAAAAATAAAAAATTGCAAGGTTTACAAAATTGGAGGCACTTTAAAAAAATAAAAATAAAAATCTTTTTGGAGGGTGACACTATTTACACTCCTCTATAAACCCACAAACTCAAGGAGATCCTTTCGGATGACACAAAACAAAAACTAAATATTATTTTTTTGAAGAAAAATAAATAATAGTCAATAACTAGAATTAAAGCGCAAGTCCCCGGCAGCGGCGCAAAAACTTGATAGACAAAATTATAATACCTCGCAAGTACACGAGCTATCGTCATAGCAATATGCAAACACAAGGGTCGAACCACAGAGACTTGGATTAATTCTAAGTTATTTAACTATTTTAAAAACAATAATAAAATAAAAGATAATAAAATAAGATAGATGATCAATATGACTAGCATATAAATGATAAGATTTGCAGAATATAGATTCACAATCATATCCCCTATGCTATGATAAAAATCAAGTTGTCAATCTCAATTCATGGATTCGTTCACTTATGTAAGAATTGGGACGGTTCGGTCGCCGGATTGCAATCCTATTATTTCCTTTATGTTAATACTTTCCGCTAGGTCTATACAACATGCAAGAAATTCATGAAGCACTCAAGAACACATGAACCTAAATCCTTTTGACTTCCGCTAGGTCCTCAATTGAATTTAATCATCAAAACAATAGTCAACGTATAATCACCCACGCTAGTGTAGCAATATAAACCCAATATTTCTAAAGCCAATTTATATCTTAACATATAATTGAAACTAAAGAATTTAGCATGGAGAATATTTTAATGAACAAGAATGAGAAAGAATACAAAAATTATATTAAAGCATAGAATAAATAAAAAAGTTACCTCCAATTCATAGTTGGTTAAATTGTTCTTCATAGACAAAGAACAATCTCCCCAACCTTGCAAACCTTACAAAGTATTTACTAGCTACATGATTGATAAAAAATACTAAAAACCTAGTCTAGTATTTATAGGAAAAATTAAATCTAAAACCTAAACTAAAAAAGAATTCTAAAAGAAAAAGGAAATCAAAAGAAAAAGGAAACTAATAAAATCAAAATCCTAAAATAAAAAGAAAACTAAAAATAATCTAAGTCTTCTGCTTGTGGCTGATTTCGGCTCAAATAGGGCTGAATTCCGAAATTGCCTTTTAGTCCCTAAAGTTTCATAATTTTGCAATTTAGTCCTCAGATTTTCAGTTTATTGCAGTTTGGTCCTGAAGTTTCATATTTGGCAGATTGGTCCCAGGATTTCAGCAGTCTTTCACAACAGTCCTTGCCTTCCCAACTTCGATCAATTAAAGCTCATTCTCTCCCCTTTTCTTCTAAATTGAGCACATAATCACCCTACACAACAAAAACACAAGAATACCCAAATCAAATATCAAAAGGTTGAGAACAAAGCAATAATTAAGCCTAAAAGTACCTAATAGAATGAGTCAAAACTCATTCATCATGGCCAAAGGAAGGAAAGTGAAGTCCAAACGGGGCAACGGCCGGGCTAACGACCTTAACCAAATGCGCTTGTTGGGAGGCAACCCAACTAGGTAACATTTATTTTGCTTTCATTTTATTGTTTTGTTGTGTCATGCCATCCTTTGAACCCAAAGCATGTCTTAGTTCCTTTTGCTATGAGAACATAGCATGTTTTGAGTTTGGGGTAGGCATCTCTCCGAGTTTGTGGGTTTATAGGGGAGTGTATATAGTTGTCACCCTCCAAAAAAATAGAAAAATTTAAATATTTGTTCTCTTTATATTTTGGGATGTTGGCTATGGTCGGTGATGATTCGAGGGTTTGTTTTTATTAGCCATCATGGGTGCCATTATTTAATCTAGTTGGGACTGCATTAATACTACTAAAGGCATGATTGCACCACCTCTCACTTACATTATTTTCATGATCATGTTACCAACTTAGGAATAATTTATGGGATCACTTGGTGTATGCTCGGGGACCCTAGAACATCGTTGCATGGTTGTAAATAACAAGTCAATAGGTTATTCAGTATTTATGGCATTTCTTTCTCAACCCTTTTGCTGGCCTTATTTTGTCTATCTATTCACTAAATAAAATCATCGCTAGAACACCCGTTTGAGCCTAGTAATGAATGAAAGAATGGCACATTAAAGACCTCCGTTCATCTTCTTTTGATACCCGATTTCCTACCCTTTTGCACTAAGAATAGGTTAGACCCACCTTGATGAGGAAGTGGACTAGGGAATGATGGGAATTTATGGTTAGAAATTGGGAGAATGATTTGGGGAATTATGGTTTATGGCCAAAGATATGAAATGGGTGTATGTAATGAAACGAAGGGGCAAGCACACAAAAATATTGTGATCATTGAGGAGTGTGCAAAGTGATTATATAAGCACACATTTGTCTTGTGTAAGTATAAAAAAAAAAAAAATAGAAAATGCTTGTCCCCTTAATATATTGAAGTGATGATTTGGAAAAGGCCGAAAGAAATAGGGAAATATATCTCACCCATGTAATTATATAAAAGTTCAAGTTTGGGGGTGAGACAGTGTGGGAATTGGGTGAGCGGAGAGTTAAACTTATTGTAAGGATGTACACATTGGAGAAGACTTCTTAGTCCACTTTCTTAACTTCGTATGTCCTTGCCTTCATTTGTAACCGTGAATCTAGCCTCGTACATTTGTGTGCTTAAAACTCTATGCCATACATTCTTTCAATATCGGTAACCGGGTTGACAACTCTGTATACATGATTATGAGTGTCCTTGAATGGGGTTGTGTATAGTCATCATCATGTGTGGATTAAGAGCATTAACTTAAGTGATCTTATAAACTAATCTTATTTTAGTCACATTGATCACCAACATCACTCATCCTATCATGCTACGGTGGAAAATCAAACGAGTTAGTAGTGTGTATGTGTTGCAATTTGGTTTTACAATGGTACCTATTTGATGGCACTTATGTGAGAGACCCTGAGACTTTTGGCTAACAACTCCCATATGTATTGAGAACATCCCAAAAATATTTTTTTTTATAGTTTTTCAGATTTTGTAGTTTTATAGTTTTATTTTTGTTTTGTTTTACTCGAGGACGAGCAAAAGATAAGTTTGGGGGTATTTGATGGATGTGTTTTTACCCATCCAAATTATATACTTTTATGACTTGTTAGATTCTCAACCTTGGGTGTTTTGATGGTTTTTGGAGTGTATATGACTATAGGAAAGGAGCGAAAGAATGAACGGATTCACGGGCATTAAAGCGCAAAAAGGAAGGATAAATAACGGACCATGACATAAAATATAAAGATATGTGACCTCTGAGAAATCAAATCCATTGGATAGTACTCGAAAATAGCTTTCCAATGATAGTTTACACGTCCAAAACGGAGTCCGGATGAAAAAGTTATGGCCTCCTGAAGATTGAGCGTAAAATGTACAAGCCGCGAAGCCGGAGGGTGCGCACGCCCCCTTTTAAAGGGTGCGCGCTACCCATGTTAGTTTTCTCCAAGAAAACTCAATTCCATTCTTTGGTTTTTACACCTTAGGTTAGAACAATCAAGTTCCAAACTTGATTATTATACATGGATTGCCTTTTAGATTCTATTTGAGAAATCCAATATTTCTTGTTATAGATTGTATCCTTATCATATGTGCAAGTAACCTGTGTAACTTGAACGAATTTTCACAACTCCTTGTGAAAGTTTGTTCAACTTCCATCTTAGGTTCAATATTATTTTCTAGGTCTTCGAATCAGATTTTTGAAGATTTCCTCCTTTGTTTAGGATTGTATTTCCTTTCCATATTTTGAGATACTGTACCCTAGTATAAAAAGAAACACTGCAGCAGCCATTAGTGATCTTATGCTTTTTTTTAGGTTTTCTTTAGTTTGAAGCTTTGTAAACAAGATTGGAGTATTTTCTTTTCGAGATTCAAGATCCAGGTTTTATGTTCTTAATTTTATTACTTGTATTCATTATATTGAATATGAGTAGCTAAGTTCCTAATTCATGGGTTGGATGTAAAACACTCTCTAGTTCTATGTTATAAACGTTTTATTCATATTGATTTCATTCTAGTTGTTCAAAGTATTTTAATCAAGTTTCTAGGGTTTCAATAATTGAACTAGTCATTATTGACCTTTTTAATAATTCAGGGTTTTAACTCCGCCATTGATTTGGGGATTAAAGCGTAGACCAATGCTTTGATTAATATATCTATTTGATGCCGTGATAGAAATCAAGTGGGTGTAGGTTTAATTGTTCTTAGAACTTAATAACTCTTTAAACAATTACATGGACTTGATTTGCGAAGTGTGATTAGCTAGAGAGAAATAGATTGCAATCCGGCCGCCTCACCGTTCCAATCTTTACAAGAAGTGAATGAACCCTGGAATGAAATCAGTAACTTTATTTCAAAATAACATAGAATGATGATAGTGTGAAATCCAACCCGTGAATCTCTTTAATCTGTTTACATTGTTGCTAGTTGATCATTGTTTTGTTAATTTAGTATTTAATTTCAGTTTTTAGTTAATAAAATCAAATCAATCAAAACCCTCTGTTACTTTTGCACTAATTAAATTCACTTTATAATCGTACAAATCTCTGTGGTTCGACCTTTACTTTTGTATACTGCTACTTCGTCACTTGTACACTTGCAAGGTTTTTATTACACGAGTATTTTATCCATCAGTATCCAATACATCCTTAATTTAGTTCCCATTAAGGAACAATATTTTGATATCCATTTACCATAATCCATATTAGAAATATGAAGGTATGGCAATGAGAATTTTAATATCTTAAAGCATGACTACGAGTGAGAAAGTTTTATCATAGTCGAAATATGAGTCAACCTTTAACATTTAGTCTTGCTTAATTAGTATGTTCCTCGCTACCCATGTTAGTTTTCTCCAAGAAAACTCAATTCCATTATTTGGTTTTTACACCTTAGGCTAGAACGATCAAATTCCAAACTTGATTATTATACATGGATTGCCTTTTAGATTCTATGAATCCAAGTCATTAATCTAAATATGGAGCGGACATTGCATTTTGATAGGTGGTAAATATGTCATTCTCAATGAAATTTACCTAAATACTTTCTATTTTGAGAAATCCAATATTTCTTGTTATATATTGTATCCTTATCATATACTCACTCCGTCCCAGCTCACTTGACACTTATTTCCATTTTGGTCCGTCCCAGCTCACTTGACACTTCCCAAAATAGCATACTTTTTATAATTTTATATTCACTCTACCCCACCACTCATTCTCTCTTTTCATTCTCCACCACTCATTTTATTCAACCAACACTACTATTTACCCCACTCATTCTCTCTCTTCATTTTCTACCACACATTTTTCTTATTTTATTCTTTTTCCTTAATTATTGTGCCCACCTCTTGGGTGTCAAGTGAGGTGGGACGGAGGGAGTATGCAAGTAACTTGTGTAACTTGAACGAATTTTCACAACTCCTTGTGAAAGTTTGTTCAACTTCCATCTTAGGTTCAATATTATTTTCTAGGTCTCGAACCATTCGAAATATATTTTACTCGCATTTATCCTTTTAGAGATAAACAATTTATCTTGAAAAGTACCATAATAAGCAACTAACAATTTGTTTCTTAGAAGTAAAATAATATCTTTAAGTTTCCTCAGGATATCCCATGAAAATACATTTATTAGATTTAAGTGTGAGCTTGTCATAGACAAGTCTTTTCGCAAAAGTCTCATCATCTTAAATCTTCATGAAAGACAAACCAATTTTTCTTTCTTTCCATATCACATATGGTGCCTTTGAACCTATTTTGATGGAACTCAAATTCGTATGATTATAGCGGTTTCCTATGTATAACCCCAAAATAATGGAAGATCAATTCGACTTTATCATCTAATGAACCATATCCAATAAGGTTATATTCCTCCATGTAGACACATCATTCCAAAATGGTGTTCTTCATGGAGTTGATTGTGAAACAATTTCACAACCTTAAAGATGATTGTCAAATTCTTTGTTCAATTTGTTGGGTTTCGTAGTAACATGGCAGCGAAATTTCGCATTTAAAATTTTATGAAACCCAAAGCCATAGATCCATTCATATGATTAAGTCAAATACATCTACAATGAATACTAGAATACTAACCCTTGAAGCGTTTGATTTAACAACCTTGAATTCGATGGAGTTTTTCAAACTTGATCACGAACACAATCACGAACAAGATCACGAACTTGGAGGTGATAAGCTTCACCTTCTAACGGTATCCACACCACGAACGAATATCAAGAAGCTCTTGATCTTGGTTGCTAGACCAATTTGTGAAACACACATTCACAACAATGAACTATATGGAATTAATATGTGATCTCTTGTTTTTCACTTTTATGATCTTAGAACAAGAATAAAACCTCTCAAACACTTTGGAGACTTTCACAATGCATAGAACTAATTCGGTCTGTTTAGAGGCTGTTTATATACTTATTAAACCTATTCCAAATAAGTAACAAGTGACTAAACCCGCAATAAAACGGAACAGGAAATCTTTTCCCCAAGCAGACTAGGTCCGCTCGGGTACATAGCTTGGTCCGGCCGGATCCCTTAAGGTCCACCCGGGTCCTTAGGGTGGTCCGCCCGTACATGTCTTTTTCCAGTTTTCTCCTCTAAATTCCTAATATTCCTTAAAGGCCCTTCGACCCAAATTCCATTTTAGTCCTTTTAAGATTCGTTCTAATGTGTGTGACCCTTTAGGATTGCACTAAGTTGGCAATGGGTATAAACCCATAAGATATGATTAAGTTCTAGCAAACCGTCATACCTACCTAGTTAGTGTAACTGTATAAGTTCGTATCCTTTATAGAACATATTAAAATCTCTTTGTTTCACGATGTCTATTGAATGTAAGCCATGGTCAATGGTCAACTTACATAGTTCAATGCTTTCTCGATCCCGAATGTATTGATACTACAAATCTTATTTGAGCACGGCCATGCATTTCATCAATACCATTCATCGAGTGGTCAAAGCTTGACATCTCTCTTGATGAGGAACAAACCTCATCTTGACTTATTACTCTTCCCTGCATGATTCCGATTACGCCAATCATTCTTTATAGCTACCCGGTTAGGGGTAACGTTTGAATATGTCAAACGTAATGTTCATCAAGTGGAAGACTGTAATAACCTCAGGTCTAGAGATTCCAGTAATATAACTATATGAGATTTAATTATGACATTGTGACCATGACATAAATCTCATACTGGTCAGTCCAGTATTTGTTCTCGAACAAATACCCATAAGTTTAATTGTATCCCATACACCATAATCATCATATGATTATACTAACAATTAATCATAATTATCAGGGACGGAGATTATTATAATAAACATGCAAATGATATAATAATCAAACATTCAATATCTTTATTAAATCATAATCAAGAGATAACATTAATTGTTCAAATAACATGCCTAGAGCATACAACACCAACACAATTATTCATCATCACGATCAAATCGGAATCTTTAAATAGTTTTACCAAGTGGTACCAAAATCCTCTTTTAGCATTGCCACTTAATACACCATATACATCACCATGTATTAGGTTTAATAAGTCACTAGCCCTTTTACTACTCCTAGTAGAAGGTGTCTTGGTCCAAGTAAATAAGATTTGCATATATCATATGATTCAAAATCGTATGACTTTAAAACTCCGTCCCATGGAATTTTAGATATACGTTTCCCATTTATTTGATCAAAACAATAATGCCTCAAGAATTTAATTACTTTTGTTATAGCCTTATTTATTATTTTTTTCTTCAAGATTTAGGATATAAGATTTATTTATATGATTTAACAGTACGATAAAGAAAATCATAATAAATACAGCACTTTTCTTATCCATGAAATAATTATCTTTCATTATCTTATAACAAAATAATATTTTCTACTTAATGAGTAAAGTCACTTCTTAAGTGTTCTACGAACAATGTTGCAACTCATGCATCATTACCATTCGTAGATTAACTTTACCTTTCATAAGTAGTCTTTCTATTTACTAATTGTTGCACATTTATATAAATATGGGATCCATATATGGTATTTAATACCCAATAATTAGAAGTAGAAAAAATAATTTTATAACATAAATATCCGAATGGTAGTCTCACTACCATTCACTTTCTTTGATCATCCAGAATTTTATTACAATTTTTAAATGGTCAATCTAATTGCTATGTTACCAAATTGCATTATTTAGAGTTATAATTTTAGCCACAATTATTTTCTTTAGGTTTGACAACATTTGTCTTACTTTTATCTTTTAATCCCCTTTTCTTTTAAAAATTAATAAAGTCAAAAAATCAAATTTTCGACTTAGATTATCACTTTCCGTACTAAAGTTCAGATATCGAGAGCACAAACTGTACGGCCGAACTAAGCCATAAGGCAACCACATTTCTGTATATCATTCAGAAACTTAGAGAACAGTCCATACGGCCGAAACTAAGCTAAAAGGCATCCACATTTCCGTATGAATCTGCAGTTCGTTTCTAAATTCTTTGTCTCATACTTTTAACTGATTTCAGCAATCCGGAACAATTCAGGATTCTGATTTCAGTTTATCTGAATTCTGAATTGACATCATTTTTCAGGAAACACAGTTTCGAAAACCAGCCATCTGAAATTAGATTCAATCCCAGATTCAAATTTTGAACATCATCTGCTCGGTCGAGTCTTAAGACCCGCTCGGCTGTGCACCACGAAAAATAGATTTTAAATTTCCAAAATTTAATCCTAAATTTGCCTTCCTTGATTCAATTAGAATTTGGTGTTCATAGTGATCGAATCATCGTAATCATCAAAACCTAGAATAAACAATTTATTCATGAATCTAAGATCATCAACAAGTTAATCAAATTAAATTTTGATGATCCTACGGAACATACTAATCAAATTAATATTGCAATTTAGGTTACTTAGGATTATTAAGAATGTATAATTTCCGTTCTTGCTTTAGAATAATTCTTAAGCTCATGATCATATAAAAAAAATTAATTTCATTCTCTTTTAACTTTGTCATTTTAAAGAACAAATCGTAGTAACAAACATAATTAAAGTTTAATATAACATTCTACACAAATATGCAAATAAATATACACCTATATTTCATACCAATCATTTAAGAGATAAATAGTTGTATTTCATAAATACTCCCACTAAATTATATAACCTTCATATACAACAATTGTGTAATATAATTTATGTGCGCTAAGATCAAACTTTAATTTAATTTTAAGTCCGTTTTGGCGATACTGCTCAAAATTAAATTAATTAGGTAGATAACTCTTATCAATCACATCATATGTGACTCTTAGATCTTTTATGATATTTTAAGTAGACATCTTACGTCAAACATGTTTTAATCTCATCTCGTGTCTTAGCCCATAACCCTTATGATAGCCTAATTAAGTCATACCATGATAGACGCATAGGAACCACTCTTTCACTCATCTTGTTCATACAAAGATAGAATCAATGCACCTACGCTTAGGCGTAACCCACACAAAACTACCTGTGTAATCCCAAGTGTCTATCATGGATTGGCACATGACTTAAATTTTCAAGAATGTTCTTTCATATAGCAACGCGCAAAACAAAGGTATAATTAATCTAATTAATTAATAAATGGATACTATGTGAATATAATTATGAATTTTAGATTTTCATAGAGTCCTACTCTGGGTATAATACATATTGAATAATGAATTCTTAAATAGAGTCCAACTCTATTAAGAGTACATTATTTCATAGAATCCAATTCCATGAACAATACGTATTCTACAATGCATCTCCAAGTCTGAAAAACACGAATTCAGAAATCTGCACTGCACGCGAACTGCACGAATTCGTGTATTGCACGCGAACTGCACAAAATTCTGCACAAAAATTCTGGAGTGCACATGCGATGCACGTAATCTGCACAAAAATTCTGGACAACAATTCTGCACGAAAACGTGTATTGCACGCGAACTGCACAACGCAATTTATCAAATCTTGATCCTTTAAGGATTCAACTATTTATGATAATAAAATTATCATAAACATCAAACCCTAAGAACAAACAATTTGTTCTTCAAAGCCAAGAATCATCAATTCAATAATCTAATTAAAGAGATTGATGATCCGATAAATAGATTAATCATATTAATCTTGTAACTTGAAAACCTTGTTCATAATCATGCTATATTATATATAATTGTTTCTCTAAACAATTCACATAAATTCCTTATTCTAAATTCACATCATGCTAGATCATATAATCAAATTATATATTTAACATGATAATATTAAAATAATCATACATGAACGGGGCTCTGATACCACTGTTGGGTTTTGAGGTACCATGCGCAGTGGAAATGACAACAAAAATTAGCAAAACCCTAGAGCCCATGGATCCATTCATGATGATTAAATTCATAGGAAGATGAATTTAGAATACTAACCGATGTTATGTGTTTTAAAATCTTGGATCTTCAAGTCTTCAAGCTTTAGATTTGATCTCTTCGTTCTTCGGATCACGATCACATGAACACGAATTTGAGATACTAAAGCTATCATCCTCTATGTGTATCCTCATACGAACAAATATCTAGACAAATTCTAGATCCGGACTGCTAGATCCATCTATTAGAAAACACGTTTTTCTAATCTTCAATGGCTAAATGAATAATATGCGTTCTTGATCTTTGATTCTTAATCTTGGATCAAGAATTATGTTTCTCAAACATATTGGGTTGCATTAGTTTAATGGTTGGTGAAAAGATATATTTATAGTCCCTAGTCATTAACCCTTAATGACTTAGGAGACCGAAATCCCGTCACCCAATTAAACTTACCATAATCTGGCTCCAGGGACTCTAGCACGGTCGTGCTCACAAAGTGGCACGGCCGTACCATTTGGTGCGAACCAAATCTCCCAGATCAAATACTGGCACGGTCGTGCTTTGTTCCTGGCACGGTCGTGCTTTATAACTGGCACGGTCGTGCCATGTCAATTTGACAGTTTTTCCAATTTTAGCCTTTTGATAAATTCGTTCTTTTGTGTGTGACCCCATAGGATTATGTTAAGTTGGCAATGAGTCAAACCAAGGTCAAACTCATAAATCATGAGCGGACTATAGCAAGCCATCATGACTACCCAATTAATATAACTTAACGAAGTTCGTTTATCCTCATAGAACATATCACAATCTCTTTGTCACGCGATATCATATTGAACATAAGCCACAGTTTAAGTCAACTTAAGTGTTGGGTATGCATATTATAAACCACTCCTATTACCTAGATTTGATTGATCCCATAACCTTATTTTACTTTTTATGGACTTTAGGTTTTATTGTAAGAAGTTTTACTACTTCATTAGTTAAGTCCATTTTTAGTTTAGTTATGCTTAGAAGATCATCCCCTCAAATTCTGAAGTAATGCTGCTGCTACTGATGTTGTGAAAATAGCTAAGTCTGCCTACCTATCTATCATTAAGCGACCATCCATTGAACGACCGCTCACTGAGCGACCGCATGGAGTAAGGAACCGCATGCTCTATGATGGTTGCAAAAGTTTAGGCGACCTTTTAATCCTTGATGCTGCAAGAATGTATCGACCGCAAGTCCAAGCGACCGCAAGAATGGCTACCGCACAACCATATGAAGACTAAGAAAAGACAAGTTTGATTTAAACGTTGCAAAATTCAAATTTAAATTTGGTCGTTATGTCTGGTACAAGATAGTACATCTTGCCCACTAACTTCTGCAACTACAAGACAAAGATATAAGCTCCAATCAGAATGCTCCAGCTCATCATCTTCCAAACTTGTCTAACAACTATTTCTCACCAAAGGCTATAAATAGCACTTGCTTTCTTCATTGAAAGTGTGCTGAGATTCAAAGAGAGAAATTGCTGTTGAAATACTTGGTGATTGAAGATCATACTCAAGATTTTCAGAATCATTTGAATCTTCAAGCCTTTGCCTTCAAA
Source organism: Campanula takesimana (assembly GCA_026119855.1). Lineage (NCBI taxonomy): Eukaryota > Viridiplantae > Streptophyta > Magnoliopsida > Asterales > Campanulaceae > Campanula > Campanula takesimana. The sequence continues at coordinate 209,390 of JAOWBW010001289.1, read as the reverse complement.
TCTTCAAAGATCCCCAGCAACCTTCAAGAACATCAAATCTAAAGCCCAGCAACACTTAAAGATTCATTAGGCTCTCAATCATATAAATTATATAGAGCTATTGTTTCTTACACACACACCCCAATTGATCAATCACATAGATTGCATCATTAGGGATACACAGGTCTAAGTTTAGTATTTGTTCTCCATAGAAAGTAGGAGTTAATTCAATTCTTCATATTTGTAATTTGTACTCAAGAGAATTAATATATCCTACATTCAAAATCCAAGACTGACCATCTTGGTAAAGGACGTAGATCTTTTAACAGATCGAACCTTTCCAAATCATCGTGCCATTTACTTTTTGCAAATTTACTTTCAGCAATTGTTCTTATTGTTCATATTAATCTTGTTTGTCTTTTAGTGTTTTGATCTTTCCAGATATTCAAACGATAGTGAATTGTGTTTATTACTTACTTGCTACATTAGTTACTATCTCTGACTACTTATCCATTTGCCAAAACTCTCAGATACAAACTTTCATTTTCAACCTACCTAGTCAGTTACCTTGCTTACCACACATAGCCGACCACAAGGTTACCTACCGCAGAATTGCTTACCTTAAACAGATCCACTTTTTAGTACACTCATTCTTTTCCGACCGCAATATTGCTTGCCGCAATATTTCCTGCCGCATTTCTGCCTACTTAGTCGTTTTAACTTTAAAACCAATTCTACCTCATTTTTATCGAAAATTTCCGCTGTGCATTTTACTTTGAACTAGTGGTTTTCACTTGACCACAAAACTCAATAGTAAGCATAAGGTTAAATTTTAAAAAAGGGTTGATAATTTTAAATAGGCTATTCACCCCCCCCCTCTAGCCTCTTTTCATACCCTTGTTGTGTCTTTGGGACCAACATTAAGTATCCAATGCTTTCTCGATCCCGAGTAGATTGATATGAGCAAATGACATTGAACACATCAATTCATTTGGGTATGGCCATACACTATCATCAACACTCTCGATTGGCCAAGCATATATCTCTCTTTGAGATAAAGAGGGACAACATCCCATCTTGACTTATCATTCTTCCCTACAAGAATTTGATTGTGCCAATCGTAACCTTTATAACTACCTGGTTAAGGGTAGCGTTTGAGTATGTCAAACACAACGTTCATCATGTGGAAGAGGATGATAATCTGAGGTATAAGGATATCAATGATATAACTATATGAGATTTAAATATGACATTTGACCATGACATAAATATCATAGTGAGTCATGTCTAGTACATGTTCACCAACATGTACCCATAAGTTTAATTTGTATCACATACGCATGATCATCGATTAAACTTATACTAGTTCTTTATAATTACTAGGGACGGGTATTATTATAATAAACATGTAAAACATATAATAATTCAAGGTGTTATTTCCATAACAAATGAGAACATGACATAACGCAGGGCCTTTCTCAAGGGCCTAGAGTATAATCTCCAACATGAAGGTAAGGTACTGTAGTGCCCCTCTAAACTCCGATAAAGAGAAGTATCAGAATATAATGGGCCAGTGACAGCACTCAACTTTGGTTTGGTGTCCACAGGAGTAAGGGAGGGCTTGCAAGATGACATTCCCGCCCGGTCGACAATTTCCTCGGCATATTTGCGTTGAGAAAGAAATAAGCGCCCATTTTCTCTAGAGAGCGCAATACCCAGGAAATAACTCAACGGACCTAAATCCTTTTATAGAAAATTCGCCACTTAGACGAGCAACTCGGTGATTGTATTACCATTGGACCATACTTCCCAATAAAGGCTAATCCAAATCCTGAAACCAATGCCGATAAATCATGGAATATTCTACTGCGAAAGATCTTTGGGATGCAATTGAAGATTACATCGAAGGAGATCAAGCTTGCAAGGAAAGCAAAAAGTTTGCAATTCAAATAAGATTCAACAACTTCGCTAAGATCCCCAGTGAATCACTCAGAGCCACTTATGATCGTTATTGTGAGATCGTAAGTACTTACACAGCACTCGGAAAGAAGCTTACCAAGAAAGAAATCAATGTTAATTTTCTAGCTGCTCTTGGTTCTCAATATCTTCACAAAGGAAACACTCTTGAAGATACCAAGCTACTAGATGGTATGTCACTCAGAAGCCTCTATGCCAACCTCAAAGTTATTGATATCAAGCTCCATAACATTGAGTAAATGGAAGGAAAAACTAAGAGTTTGTCGTTCGTCGCTAAAAAGGAAGAAGTGATCGAGGAAGAAGATCCAAAAATCTCCACATCAGAATTGCTTGATATGGACGGCGATGATTTTGCTATGTTCGTGAAAAGATTTCAAAAGTTCAGAAAGTCAGAAAGACCCGGATCGTCGAACAAAGCTCCAGCAAGGTTTTTAAGGAGCAACCCTACAAAGAAGAAAGAGAACTTCAACTTCTCTAAGAAGAAAGTAGATCTCGTTTGTTTTAATTGCAGGAAACCCGGTCATTTAGCTTCAGAATTCTCAATTCCCATATTCGAGTACATGAAGAAAAAAAGCAACTTCACTCTGAGATATTCAAAGCAAAAGGGAATGGTTGCTGAAGAGGATTCTGCCACAAATAAATTAGCTACCTGGATAGAGTCAGATTCTAATGAAATCGACGACGATTCTGAAGAAGGTCACATTTGTTTGGTCGTTCATTCCGATGATGAGGATGATAATGAAAATCATTTCTCACCAAATGCAAAACCTAAACGGATAAGTTATACGGCCGATGAACTTGCTGAAAAAGGATTCCTAACTCCACTTCAAAAGAATGGTGATCTTCTAAAGATGTGATGTAAGTGCAGCAAAGAAGGCTCAATACAATCCCAAAGTTAAGGAAGTTCTGCTTACCACTCCTCAAGTCAAGTTTGACATTTCCGCCGATGAACAAGAAAAGAAGTTTATGAAAGTTGAACAGGTAATCAGTAAGTTTTTTGGCATGAAGGAAGCTTTAACACTTTCAACTGAAAAGATTTCCCAGCTTAAGACGGAGAAAACTCTACTAAGATCTGAACTCACCCTCCTTAAGGAGCAGATCAAGAGCATGACTCCTCTTACTGATCGAAACCGTTTCTTGGAAGAACAAAATGCCATATTTAAAGTTTAAAACGATGAATTGGTTGCTGAGATAAATGACCTTAAACGGATCACTAATGAGTGGACTAATTCTCGTGTCACTATGGAACAAATACTAGAATCCCAAAAGGCTAGTGGTGATAAAGAAGGCTTGGGATTCCAAACTAGTGACAACTTTAAATGTGCATCGTATTGTGAAAGAGATGAGAAATTTACCCAACAAACTTTGGAAGAGTCGAAGGCTAAACATCATGTTTCAAAGGGTGTAGGACAAGAACCAAAGAAGAAACTAGTGTTCAATTATGTCTACCCTAAAAAAACAAACTGGCAAGGCACAAAAGTTGAAAGGTATTGCCATGGATGAACCTACTGCTGCGGCAAGCACCAGCAAGGTAGCTGAGTCTTCTTACCGCACTATCTTGCCGCGAGGTCAGGCGACCGCACCAAGGAAGTTGGCGACCATGGGTAGTGGCAAGGCGGTAAAGTTCAAGAGGATGACCTTTGTAAGGGAGACCTCATCCATACCAGTAAATGATGTAGTGCTCAAGACTTCGACGAAGTTTGTTAACCGTCAGTTGGATGGCTTCCACCATTGTTCTGTGTGTGATGATTATGGTCACAAGGCTGCTGAATGTCTTTTAAGATTCACACCAAATCCCAGAAAGCTTAAACCCCCTACTGTGAGGCAAGTGTGGGTTGTCAAAAGCTGCTAATCTTTAGGACCCAAAATAATAAAGGGGACCTCGATCTTAAATGTTTATTTTGTAGGTTCTCTGTCTTATGACTGGTCATTCCAATGAAGCTACAAGTTTATGGTATCTAGACAGTGGATACTCAAGGCATATGACTAGAGATATCAATCTATTGGAAAGTGTCCGAAATGAAAAAGGTCCAGCAGTTACTTTTGGCGACAACAGCAAAGGAAAGACCATTGGTTATGGAGTCATCAGAAAAGGAAAAATAACAATCCAAGATGTTTCTCTAGTTACCGGTCTGAAACACAATCTTCTCTTAATCTCACAATTTTGCGACAAAGGATTGCAATGCCACTTCACTTCAACTCATTGTCTTATCAAGGATGGCAACTCCGACGTCACTTTGCTCAAAGAGATTCGTAAGAAAAATATTTACATTTTTGATTTCAATTCTTCTTGTATTTCTTCTAATCTCTGTTTTGTAGAAAAGAATGTTAGCGAAAATAGTTGGCTTTGGCATAAACGACTAAGTCACTTAAACTTCAAATATCTCTCCAAGATTGGTAGAGAAAATCTAGTTCGTGGTCTACCAAAGGTAGCTGATCACCACGAAGAAAAGTGCTCAGCGTGTCAACTAGGCAAACAACCAAAAGCGTCTTTTTCCAGCAAGACGACTCCGTCAACTTCAAGATGTTTGCAGCTACTACATATGGATTTATTTGGACCTATCACTACCGCAAGTATTGGAGGCAATAGATATACATTAGTTGTGGTAGATGATTATTCAAGATATATGTGGGTCGAAATGATGATCTCCAAAGACGATTGTTATGACATTTTGACCGCGCTCTTTAGACAGCTCTAAACCCAAAAAGAAGACGACATCATCAGTGTTCGATCCAACAATGAAACAGAATTCAAGAACAACAGCGTCGCTCAATACTGTGACGACCATGGTATTGACCATAACTTTTTAGCTGTTGGAGTTCCACAACAGAATGGTGTTGTGGAAAGGAAGAACAGAACATTGATAGAGGCAGGAAAAACGATGATTGCTGAAGCCAAGCTACCTCAATATTTTTGGGCTGAAGCCGTCAACACAGCTTGCTTCACTCAAAATAGATCTCTTTTTAACAAGACCTACAACAAAACCCCTTATGAACTTTGGAGAGGAAGAACCCCCAACATTGCCTACTTCAAGATTTTCGGTTGCAAATGTTTCATTCTCTACAACGGTAAAGAACATCGAGGTAAATTTGCTCCTAAGGCCGACGAAGGTATATTTGTTGGGTATGCTAAACACTCAAAAGATTTTCGTGTATTTAATAAAACCGCTCTTAAGATAGTTGAATCTGTTCATGTAACTTTTGATGAACATTCTCTCCTTGAGCCACATATGGATCTAAATGTTGCTGATGATTTTGTTGAGCTTAATGAGACAGGTACAAGTCGACCACAAAATCAGTCAACTCAAAGAAATCCATCTACCTCAACTGCACCTCCATCTATCTCACATGAAGCACCAGAAGCTACCACATCTGCTGCTACCTCAAATGGAGTTGAAATTGAAATCCCCATAAATGTGGAAGAACCAATCCCTCAACTTACCTATGATTGGGATGGCACAAATGATGTACTGATAAAAGACTTACAACAACCATCAACTCAACCAGACTTACCTCATGAAGTACGTGAGGTCAGAGATCACCCAATTTAGAATATCATTGGTGACCTACATTCTGGTGTTAGAACAAGAAGATCAAATTATGATGCACTTACCGCATTCATATCTCAAGTTGGACCCAAGAAAGTTGATGAAGCACTCCAAGACTCAAGTTGGGTTGTTGCTATGCAAGAAGAGCTCAACCAATTTGAAAGATGTAAAGTTTGGAACTTAGTTCCAAGACTAAAGGATCAAGGAGTGATTGGCACAAAGTGGGTGTTTAGAAATAAGATGGATGAGAATGGAAATATCACAAGAAACAAAGCTCGGTTTCACTGGGACGGAGAGAGTATAACAATTTATAGCAATTTAAATATAAATAACTCACCCTCTCAACAGGTATCGTGTCTAGGGTGCGGCGATACATCAGCAGATGCTCCACCTCCCTCCCAGCTCTATCACTACGTGCCCATCTAAGGGATCTCGGCTGCCCCTCCTGCCATCGCGGGTTCAAAAGTCGCCGGAATTCAGGGAAGTACTCGTATATCCAGCCCTAAAATGTATGTAAATAAATTAGTGAATAATGTTACAACAATATACCTAAAATATGAGTGACGTCATGGAGTATTAAAGAAATATTAAATATTACCTCCAGCAGAGTCGAACAACCACCCATCTGAGCGCATCCGGATCTGGACGCCTTCCCCAACTCGCGGTACAAGTAGGCCAAAGCAGCTGATCCCCAGGAGAGACGCCCCACTCTCGGCAGATCCATGCACAAGGAAAGATAGGCTGCAAGCATCTTATCCTGACTCTTATCCACGAACAACGTGTAACCCAAGAGGAACAGGATATAAGTAGAAGCCCGCTGGTCATCAGTCATGGCTGAACGGGCCTGAAAGGCTAGCCGGAGGTCATGTAATGTGTAGGCCGTGCCCCTCAGACAGCCGATGAGGTGTCTCTGGATCTCGCTCAGGTCAGGCTCTGGATCCGCTATCCTAACCGGAAAACCTATACAGCTGATACCTATAAATTGAAATTTTAAAAATTAATAAATTTGACAAAATTTATGAAATTGATAAAAGTAAATAACAACAATATACCTAGAATATGAGTGACGTCATGCATCGTGATCGTCATCTCCCCCCACGGCATGTGGAACGTGTTAGTCTCAGGAGACCACCGTTCCACAAATGCCGTCAGCAGCGCCGAGCTAGTCCGGTGAATGGTGGTATCATGCAGGTGCTGTATACCCGATGCATCAACTGCAGTCAATCAAGCTCTATCATCCTCCGCCAGACTAACACGCGAGAACCTGATTATTCCAAACAAAACATTATAAATAACACAATAAAAACAAATAATAAAACTATTTATAAACAAATTTAAAAAACTATTTATAAACAAATAGCTTACCTATCCAGATGCTGATGTCTGGTATGGAATTTCACCACTGACTGACAAGTGGGGTCGCCCCAAATCTCTCGGGCTCGGTGGTGACCGAACCCGTACAACATCTCACAAACCTCTGGGCCACCACCCGGGTCGCTCTCAATCTCCCATGGTAAAACACGCCTCCTCCCCCCTGCGGCCCGTGCCCCCCCTCTACCCACCTGCCGACCCTACCTCCTGCGAGGCCTCAAAGCTGCATCCTCCTCCTCCTCATCACCATCATCAGATGCTCGTGCCTCCGCATCTCCCTCGGGTGCGTCTGATGCCGTCTCATCAGAATCAGAAGATGATGACCCCGCGACTCCCTCGGGAACATAAGGGACATCACCTGTACGCTCCTCCTGTCGTACATCCTCAATCTGTACATCCTCAGTCTCATCAAGCTAGACATTCTTGTCGTGCTTCTTTTTGGTGCGCAAAGCTGCCTGCTCGGCCTTCCTCTTTCTATTGGACGCATTCGAACGTTCACGTCCCTACAAAAAATTTAAATAAGAGACAATAAATAAGCAACAATTCCACAAATAAACAGTGCTACAAACAATCTACAACAATAAATCATCAATCTACATTTTTTTTTTCAGTTACAGATTACATTTCGTGTTGATATACACGAAATATTGACAACAATCTCGTGAAAAAACACACGAAATGGTAGTCAACATTTCGTGTAACTGTATACGAAATACACAAAATGGTTTAGAGTTCATTTCGTGTTGTTTTACACGCATTGTTATTGTGTGTTTCGTGTGAAATCACACGAAATGGTTCTCAACATTTCGTCTGAAATCACACGAATATTGAGAATCACACGAATATTGAGAATCATTTCGTGTGATTTCACACGTAATGGTGAGAACCATTTTGTGTGTGTTCATACGAAACACACAATAACAATGCGTGTAAAACAACACGAAACCAACCAAGCATTTCCAGATTTTTGCAAACCACGAATTCGTACGCAATTCGAAAAATAAACTCCAAATTAAGCAATAAAACACAATTACAACAATGTAGGATCAAATTTAAACAACAATTACGCATTATTAGGATCGAATTTAGGCATAAAAGTCTAGTTAGGATTTTAAATTGAAAGTTAGGGTTATAGGATTAGGAATTACCTGTGTACCGGCGGTAGAGGAGGCGGCGCTGGCGCAGGACTTGCCGCCGACGGTGGGTAACTTCTTCATTGTTGGCGGTTGTCGTCGAAGTGGCGGAGGAGGTGTCGGCGTCGTTTCGTGTGCTCGTGTGCGAGAGAGAGTGACTGAGAATGGAGGGAGGGAGGAGGATGGTTTTTTTAGGTATTTATATGAGGGTAATATGGTCAATTACTCATGCCTTGCACCCAATATGCCTTGTAAATATGTATACCCTTCTATCTATTAGACGATATCTTGGGATATCATTCCCAAGATAGCGTTGTTTGTATTTTAGGATAAATATCATTCCCATATTCTAGGGATATTTTCCTATCATTTGTAAATATTCTGTTAACATAAAGAGTCCTAGTTTTCTATACTTAGTGTATCAAAGAGTCTGTATATATAGGGCATTTACCGTGAATGAAAAACCATCGATGGAAAATTTCTTCAGCCATTTTCTCTGTGTGTTTAGGTTTAACACTATCCACACGGTCCATGAAATTGCTAAAACTCTTGATTAGCATATCAAATTAATCTTCCATCCACATGTTTGAGTACTGGAAGCAGCCTCTTACAATTATGCAAGATAAAGTTTGCCTACATTTTACCCGTGGTGGGGACCCTTCTCCGGACCCTCGCTGCATGGGGATGCTTTTGCATAAGTCGCATTGGTCCCTCGCATGAGCTAATCTTCATATTTCTACATTTACAAGATTTTGACTTGTTACTCAAATTCACTTTCTGCGGTGGAGAAATGCCTGGTCCACATGAAAGGAATTACTACATTTGTCCGATTCGCCCTACTTAAAAAAAAAACCAAGTTTGACCTAGGCTTTTCATCTGTTTGATCATGTAAGAACTAAAGATAGGACGCTGCGTTGATTGAGGATTTGTTGGGTAATGTGGGTAGAACCAGCTATTAATGTGCAAATGAGCGAGATCTTGGCTAGACCCTCAATGCCACAATAGAAATAATAAACACTGTAGCCAAATAACTAAAATTCAATCAATTAAAACAAATCACACACCATATGGTATACATATAACATAAAACCAATGTAATCTCACACCAAACACTAAAGAATAAAAGGTAAACAAGTGCTAGTAAAAAAGTCTGTCGTACAGAAGATTAAATTTGTGGCGTCCCCAGAAAACTAGTTTGATGGAGGTGGTGAGAAAGGAATAGCGGGGGTAGTTGTTGGTCTGGTTGGGATAGTTGTGGAATGGTTGGCAGAGACACTGCTGGAAGTGGAGCAAGTGTTGGGAGTATAGGCAATGAGGCAGCAGAAGGTAGTGGTGGCAATGTGGCTCCAGCTGGCAGTGTAGGCAAAGTTGGCAATGTGGCAGTAGGAAGTGTAGGCAGTGTTGGCAATGAGGCAGCTGGTAGTGGTGGCAATGTTGCTGTTGCTGGCAGAGTTGGCAATGTGGATGTAGGAAGTGTAGGCAGTGGTGGCAACGTTGCTGCTGTTGGGAGTGTAGGGAGAGATGGTATTGTGGGGAGAGTAGGCACCACAGAGGGTGAAGTTTGCAACAAGTTACGAGCTCCCAGGCTCGTATGCAAGCTGGAAACTAGTAACACTGCAAACATAGGCAGGAAACAGAAATGGGTTGAAGAAGCCATTAGTCAACACGGGATGAATGAGAGCATATGTTGAATATGGTGATATTTTAGCAAGTTCAGTTATGGTTTGATGATGCTTTATGTCTCGTACTTGTAGGTATTTATAGATTGCAATTCTGATGTGTTGTATTGGTTTGGAGAGACTAAATACAGTGTTTGATGAGATGTGGTTGGAGGGAATAGTTTGTTCATCTACCTTGTTTGACTAATGAATGTTCAGTTTTCCTATTACTATTTTTTCTAAATCCCTCTTTTATGATTTGTGATTGTGATTGGAAAGAAAAGTTCATTTATTTTTGCTCTTCGTCAGTTTTTTTTTTTTTTTTTTACCGATGTTGGTAAATCTCATTGTTTCTTGACTATGAACGTGAGTGTCATTTTTTACTTTATTTTCCCCCAAGTGAGTCCATTTTCTTTGAAGTTAATTCACCATTAACAAATATCATATGCCATTGTATACTTGTATAAGGTGGATTGAATCATTGAAACATAACTTATTATTTGCTAGTAAAATTACTTATATCAATTTTTTATTTTTTTTAATAATGTTTCTCAAAGTAAAATATTGACACTCATTAAGGCTTTGTTGTTGATGTTCTTGTTTCAAAGTAAAAGATTAACACTCATGATATACAAAGGAGGTTGAAAATGTGTCCTTATTTTGCTAAGCTCTATTGAGACACATTTGATGGTTCCGGTAACCATTTCCAGAGAATCAAATGAACAAAATATGGAATTTTTTTAGTACAACAACTTGCTTGTGTTGGTTGCCTTGATGGTTCGACATGTTAATTCCTAACGTTTTCTTGAACGAAACATGGTCTGCTCGTGCTGGTAGGCACGGTTATGTCTCCTTTCGGTCATGTTGGTGATTTTTGGACGATAACATACACGGCTTGGCTATGTTGCAAGGTATGACCATATGTGTTCGGTCCAAAGATTTATTTTTCTTCCATATTTGGACTCTGTTTTGGCTTGTGAATGTATATGAATATGCGCAGACAAACCCTAACACATGTTAGAAGTCTGAAGAAATATACATTTACTCTACGTTAGAGGTTATGTCATTGTTCATTACTTTATAAGTCTACTTGTTTTTGGAACTTCATGTTCTGCTCTGGAGGAATACAATGGTCCAGTTGAAACGAACCACTGCATTTGTTTTTAGATAGTTGTACATTTTTCTTTTAAGTTGTACTTGAAACAATAAACTCGAAGTTGGATCCAAGGCTTTTCAACCGTTTGATTTGAAAACCCATAAACATGCTTGTGTCTCTCCCTTGAGTGAGGATTTGTTGTGTCAGGTGTGTGGAACCAACTATTGATGTCCAATTGAGTGGGTTCTGGGCTCACCCCTCCCTAAAATTAAGTGCTCCCTCCATACCAGAGTAAATGTCATTGACACGTTAACATTTTTGAACTCTTTTTGATGTTTCCTTGTTTGCCTCCAAAGTTGTAGTAGTTCATGTTGATCATACTTGTGAATCATATGCCTAGCCCTTTTTTATATAGGTCACTTGAGGGAGATCACCAGACTTTGTATTCCATTTTTAGAAATGCGAAATTAATTTTGAAACAAACCAAAATGGAAAGGGCCACATATAATCCGGGAAAGAGGGATATATATATATATATATATATATATATATATATATATATATATATATTTGTGATTTATGGATATATGGAAGAAACCTTCTACGTGAGAATGGAAATAATAAACATTGTAACCAAACAACGAAAATTCCATTAAGTAACAAATAACACATCGTATAGTATATAAAGTACATAAAAACAAAAGCAATCTCATTCCAAAAATAAAAAATAAAAAAGAGAGTAAATAAGTTCAAGTAAATATTAATTGTAAAGAAGTATAAATCTGTGGCATCCCCAGAAAACTAGTTTGATGGAGGTGGTGAGAAAGGAATAGCGGGGATAGTTGTTGGTATGGTTGGGAGTGTTGTGGGAAGGGTAGGGAGAGTCATTGCTGGGAGTGGAGCAAGTGTTGGAAATGTAGGCTTGGGCAAGGTTGGCAGCGTTGGAAGTGTAGGCAGTGGTGGCAACATTGCTGCAGTTGGGAGAAAATCTGGCGGATTCCAAGCGGGCGCCTGGTAAACTACCAGGCGGGCGCCCGGTCTCGACAGAAAGTCTGGATTCTGGAATAACCAAGTAAGCGGGCGCTTGGGCATATACAGGCGGGCGCCTGGAATGTCGGGAAAGTGCAGATTTTCAGGATTCCTCTTATGTTTAGGTTTAGGTCTTATTCTAGGTTTGCTATATAAACAATGTTCCGCCCCCATACTCATTGTAACTCAGATTTAACATATTATAGTGCAAGATCCTGGCTTGGTAGTGCCCCCAGACGTAGTCAAACATATTGACGAACTGGGTAAACAATTTCTTGTGTTCGTTTTGTCTTGTGCTTTGGTTTCTTATTTCTTGTGCTTGTTTGTGGTGCCGGGTTTTTCTTGCGATTTGCTTGGGTGTTGGATGTTGGAGGGCCATATCCACAACAGTTGGGAGCGTTGTGGGAAGGGTAGGGAGAGTCATTGCTGGGAGTGGAGCAAGTGTTGGAAATGTAGGCTTGGGCAAGGTTGGCAGCGTTGGAAGTGTAGGCAGTGGTGGCAACATTGCTGCAGTTGGAAGTGTAGGCAGAGACGGTATTGCGGGTAGAGTAGGTACAACAGGGGTGGTAGTTTGCAACAGGTTACGGGCTGCCATGCTCGTATGCAGGCCGGAAAATAGTAACACTGCAAACAGAGGCAGGAGACACAAATGGTTTGAAGAAGCTATTAGTTAATAGGGAAGGAAAGAGAGAACAGGTTGAATATTAAGGCTGTATTTGAGCAAGTTCAGTTACGGTTTTGATGATGTTTTGTCTTGTTCATTTAGGTATTTATAGATAGAATGTTTGGTGTGTTGTTTTAATTTGGAGAAATGTAGAGTTTGATGAGATGTGGTTGGAGGGAATAGTTTGTTCATCAACCATGTTTGAAAAATGTTCCTAGGAGCTTTTGTTGGTTACCCTAACTGTTTTTTATTTTATTTTTCAAGTTCCATTTTTTTTTGAAATAATGGTCCTCTCATTTCAATGATTACTTTTTTATTTTTCAAAAATAAAAAAAAACAAAAAAACTCACGTAGTTTTATTCTTAATCATTTCGGTCCGTTTATAGCCTACCTACAAGCTCCAATTGTCTTTATTAGCTTAATGATCTATACTCGTAGGACTTACCGAGTGGAGCTTCTCAGTATTAAATCTAGTTTTGTTGTGGAATGAAGCAATTAAGTATTGGGGTTAAGCTCCACAAATGGTTCCTATATTATACTCCTTCTATATTTTGAAGAAATCTTTGTCCCAAAATGAGTGTCTTTTTTGAACATAACTTTGTCCCTAAATATTTTTTTTTTGAATTTTTTTTCACCGGGCTCTTTATACCTGCAAAACTAAATGTTTGGAAATGAGATTACAAGATTATATATGAATCTTTGCCACCAAATTGTACAAAAAGTTGAGATTTTCAGATGTCCCTTAAAATGAAATTTGGACACTCATTTAGGGACAGAGGTAGTAGATTGTTGTTTCTCAATATTAAATCTATTTTATTTTTTTTGGTTTTAGTTATGTTTCTCAAAGTAAAATATTCACACTCCATTAACGCTTTGTTGTTGTTGTTCTTGTTCTCAAAGTAAAAGATTAACACTCATTATATACAAAGGAGGTTGAGAATATGTCCCTATTTTGTTAAGCTCTATTGAGACACATATGATGGTTCCAGTAACCATTTCGGATGCAGAGAATCAAATGAACAAAGTATGGAAAATTTTGGAGTAAAACATCTTGCCTTGTTGGTAGGTGCGGTTATGTCTCCTCTCGGTCATGTTGGTGATTTTTGGACGATAACATACACGGCTTGGCTGTGTTGCAATGCATTACCATATGTGTGTTGGGTGTGGAGTCAAAACCGTGGAGGAGCGAGAGGTCAAAACCCTAGAGGAGAAGGAGCAGAAAATGACACTGCAGCAGGTGTGTACCGCCGCCCTAGGAGGGGCTGGGCGATTGCCCACTTAGTCTGAGAAGATCTGGTCTGAGACTTGTAGAGTAGGCGGCCGCACAAGGAGAAAGTGGGCGACTACCCAGTGGGCTGAGACTTGTAGAGTAGGCGGCCGCACAAGGAGAAAGTGGGCGACTACCCACTCTATCACTCTATCAGGAAGGCTGACGTGAATGTGGAGCCGTGCGTAGAGTCCAAGTTGGAAAGGAATTAGTTTCCTAATTCCATGGAACATGGAGGAGAAGAAAGTAATTTGTTTCCTTAGTAGATTGGGTCTCCTTATTAGTTAAGGAGTTATACTCTTTCCGTCTCAGGGACTCCGGGTAGGTTTTGATCAGGATTAGGTTTTGTATATCCCGTGACAGCCACCATAATATTTAGTACTTGCTTTATGCTAGGAGTAACTTAGGAAATCAAGAGAGAGCTACAAAATAGTGTCAAGGATGGGGCCGGGGGCCTAGGAGAGGGGCGCGATCCTACAACCCGGCCATGACCGTGTCGTGTGTGTTCTTGGAGGAGGTGAGATAATAATATATAGGTGAGAGATATTGATCTTGAAGAGTAGCCATGTTTAGATCTTAGTGATTGCATGTGCAAAGTTGTAACGATATTCATATATTATTATTGTGATATTATGGCTTGGAGCTCCAGATGTAGTAATGTGTTGATGAATTGGGTTATCAAAATCTTGGTGTTTATATACTTTCATATTATTTCATGTGTTCGAATTATTTTCTTTAAGTTTGGACTGCCAGTATGGGCTAGGCGGATGTGGAGATCCCCCCCAAATCCCCTGCAATGTTTCGGTCCATTTTTTTTTTTTTTTTTTTTTTTTTTTTCATATTTGGACTCCGTGTTGATTTGTGAATGTAAATGAATATGCGCAGACAAACCCTAACACATGTTAGAAGTCTGAAGAAATATACATTTACTCTACATTAGAGGTTATGTCATTGTTCATTACTTTATAAGTTTTCTTGTTTTTATACAGTTGATTGTTTTTTCTGGTGCCCGTGATTTTCATTGCTCACATGATGGGTTTCCCATGTATCAACATTGTTAAGCAACCCAAATTCTAACTTGATTTTTAGTAGGTTTATGGCTTCCAAACTTTCATTAACACTGTCCATGATATTGCTATTCATTAGAATGACATAATAATTTTCTTCATTGCTTTAGCATAAGCCGTATTGGTTGGTCTGATTGAAAGGAACCACTGCATTTGTTTGATTTTTGAGACAGTTGTAAATTTTTCTTTTAAGTTGTACTTGAAAAAAAAAAAAAAAAAAACTCGAAGTTGGATCCAAGGCTTTTCAACTGTTTGATCAGAAAACCTAAAAACAGGCTTGTGTCTCTCTATTGACTGAGGATTTGTTGTGTCAGGTGTGTAGAACCAACTATTAGTGTGCAATTGTGTAGGTTCTGGGCTCACCCCTCCTTAAAATTAAGTGTTCCCTATGTTGCAGAATAAATATCATTGACACGTTAACATTTTTGAACTCTTTTTGATGTTTCCTTGTTTGCCCTCAAATTTGTAGTAGTTCATGTTGATCATACTTGTGAGTCATATGCCTAGCCCTTTTTTATATAGGTCACTTGAAGGAGATCACCAGACTTTGTATTCCATTTTTAGAAATGCGAAATTAATTTTGAAACAAACCAAAATGGAAAGGGCCACATATAATCCGGGAAAGAGGAAGATATATATATATATATATATATATATATATATATATATATATATATATATATATATATATATATATATATATTTGTGATTTATGGATATATGGAAGAAACCTTCTACGTGAGAATAGAAATAATAAACATTGTAACCAAACAATGAAAATTCCATTAAGTATCAACTAACACATCGTATAGTATATAAAGTACATAAAAACAAAAGCAATCTCATTCCAAAAATAAAAAATAAAAAAAGAGAGTAAACAAGTTCAAGTAAATATTAATTCTAAAGAAGTATAAATTTGTGGCGTCCCTAGAAAACTAGTTTGATGGAGGCGGCGAGAAAGGAATAGCGGGGATAGTTGTTGGTATGGTTGGGAGTGTTGTGGGAAGGGTAGGAAGAGTCATTGCTGGGAGTGGAGCAAGTGTTGGAAATGTAGGCTTGGGAAAGGTTGGCAGCGTTGGGAGTGTAGGCAATGAGGCAGCAGAAGGTAGTGGTGGCAATGTGGCTGCAGTTGGCAGTGTAGGCAGAGTTGGCAATGTTGTTGTAGGCAGGGGCGGACTGTGATATCCCCCATCCCACATCGGAAATATGTGGGAATTGAGTGTGATGTATAGAAGGCCCATACACTTCTACTAAGCATCAAATCATCCATTGGACTTTTGGAGGCCTGTGATGGGTTATGGTTGACCCAATTGAGGAGATGCTTGGTGGGCTAGTGTATGGTACCTATGTGGCGGGTCGGGTCTGCGGACTCGGGTCGTTGCAAATGGTATCAGAGCGGAACCACAGCCTTAAGGCTTGCGAGCTAGCCCGGGGGTACGATCTGGGTATTGATTGACCTTGCCAGGGATGGCAAGGGTTTGAGTGGGGGAGATTGTGATATCCCCCATCCCACATCGAAAATATGTGGGAATTGAGTGTGCTATATAGAAGGCCCATACACTCCTACTAAGCATCAAATCATCCATTAGCCTTTTGGAGGCCTGTGATGGGCTGTGCTTGACCCAATTGAGGAGATGCTTGGTGGGCTAGTGTATGGTACCTATGTGGCGGGTCGGGTCTGCGGACTCGGGTCGTTACACGGACCCAGCTCCAAAATCAAGGGGGTTCACAAAATACATTAGACAAAAATTATATACAAATTTCTCTCTTTTTATGTTCTTTTCTTTTGTTTTGGCAAGGGGGGTTGGCTGAAACTAGCAAAGGGGGGTTCACTTAGTACTAAAATAATAAAAAATATTTTTTTTTTAACAGTCAACATAAAATTAGGGGGGGTTCACTTCCACCCCCTTGGACCTTCTTGGGTCCGCCCCTGGTTGTAGGAAGTGTAGGCAGTGGTGGCAATGTTGCTGCAGTTGGAAGTGTAGGCAGAGACGGTATTGCGGGTAGAGTAGGTACAATAGGGGTGGTAGTTTGCAACAGGTAACGGGCTGCCATGCTCGTATGCAGGCGGGAAAATAGTAACACTGCAAACAGAGGCAGGAGACACAAATGGTTTGAAGAAGCCATTAGTTAATAGGGAAGGAAACAGAGAACAGGTTGAATATTAAGTGATGCAATCCGAGAATATAATTATATTAACTATTATAATTATATTTGTATTTTATTATTAGTTAGGTTGTAATTCGTATTTTAATTATTATTTTCGTCATTATTTTTAGTATGATAATTTTAGTGGTTTATAGGATAGATTTTGAGGAGATTTTCTAGTTTTTAAGTCCTATTAGGTTACTATATAGGTTAGGGGTAATTTTAATTATTATTTTTGTCATTATTTTTAAGTCCTATTAGGTTACTATATAGGTCACAATTGCTTTGCAATTGTGAGGTTAATTCCTTGAAGCTTTTTAGCTTGTTGAAGGTGGATTCCTTCGTTTATTCAAGAATCTCATCATCTTGGTGTTGTTCTTTCCAAACCCTAGTTCGTGGATTCGAATTGGGTCAATTAAATCGTTGATTCGATTAATTGTTATCCTTTTATTTTATTGTTATTCCGCTGCAACAACCCTTTACATCAGTTGGTATCAGAAAAAGGTCAATCCACGGAGAAAGATGACAACCGAAAACAAATTTGCACAAACCTTGGAGTGGTTGAAGACATATCGGGTCGAGGAACGCATGACTCAAGACAGGGAAAATCAATCCAGGTATTCTGATGAGGCTCAATATTGGCGTAGAATCAAAAACTTTTTTTCTAAACGGTGTCGTGTTTTAGTAGAGAATCTCGATGCTATGACAGAACCGACATCCGAGGAGCCGCTAGTTGAAAGGTGTTGGGACATGGCTTGCAACACAAGTCATTTAGTAATTCCATACATGAAATCATACCTATAATGTTAATATAAAGTGTAGTGAATTAAAATAATGTGTAGAATTCCTGGATGTAATATTACCTATTTTTGATGGGCAAAGTGGTAATTTAACATCACTAAAGGTTGAAAGGGTGTAGTCCCTAAATGAGGTGCCTTTTGGTTTCATATATAAAGGGTTCTCCATCAACCCTAGAAATCACTCCATTCATTTTATTTTCTCTCCTAAATAATCTTCATATTGCAAGAGACATTAGAGAGAAAAGGCACAATCATTTAGAAGAACTCCGTCCCCTTAATTCTTCTTCTTCTTCTTATTCTCCCTACAACATCTGTAATGGATTCAACATGTATTATTTCGCTTCCGCCTTCATCTTCTTCCTCATTCTTATTCTGAAAATGAGCGTGGCATTCAGGGAGATAAAGAATTGTTCCAACAATTGGTATCAGAGCCCCGTTCATTTTGGTTTAAGTTTGGGTTCTTCTTTGGGAAAGTTTGTTACTTTCAATTTGATTCATTTTCCCTGTTGAATCATTAAGTTTTAATGTTGATTAGGGACTTTAATTCGTTCATAGAGTACTGATAATCATCATCTAAAATTCAGAAAATGGTTTGAAAGTATTTTGTTCATTAAATTAAAATGGTTCAAGTTAGACTATCCCTTCATAACATGGTTTTATGTTTTAAGTACATACCATGTGGATCTACTTACTTGATTCCATTAATTTTAAAAGCAAGATTATCCTAAATAACATAGTTTTATGTTTTAAGTACATACCATGTGGATCTACTTGTTATTCATGCCTTTTGGAACAAAATATGGAAAAAGTGCAGCAAAAATGCATGAAACGGTGGCTTTAGCCCGGTCGGGTATTATGTTCCGCCAGGTCGGGTCTTATGTTCTGCCCGGTCGGACCTCAAGAAAAGACCCGGTTGGACTAAATGTGTTTGCCCGGTCGGGTCTTTGGTTCCGCCCGGTCGGGCATTGTATGTTGCCCGGTCGGGTATTAGGCATTGCCCGGTCGCGCATATTCACAGGATTTTTGCCTTTTTCAAGATGTTGCACAATTTTGTTTTCCCTTTTGAACAAAACCATAATTATTT
This sequence comes from Campanula takesimana, assembly GCA_026119855.1. Taxonomy (NCBI): domain Eukaryota; kingdom Viridiplantae; phylum Streptophyta; class Magnoliopsida; order Asterales; family Campanulaceae; genus Campanula; species Campanula takesimana. The sequence goes on along the minus strand of JAOWBW010001289.1, from coordinate 190,569 downwards.
TCAAACCTTAAAGTCCTTGATTAATTATATGCTTTGACAATTTTATTCATTGTTTAAATAATATTGTCGCCTAAGTGATTTACGTTATTTAAACCCTAAAATTGTAAAGTGTTGGATGTTTAAGTTGATATGTGAATGGCTTGAATTTTCCAAAGAAGATCTTGACATTTGACTAAACTTGGCATTCATGTGGTAACAAGTAAAATAAACATTAGGTTATTTTCTTAGGTACTTATGTCGGCCCAAAGGAAGATTAAGTATTTATTAAAATATAAGTTCAAATTACTTGTTGCCTAAGGCAATCATTTATGAGTCAACTCGCAATCCAAAGATTAGTTTTGATGTCATGTTGATTGTCTTGTTGATGGATTTCATTGATATAATTAATCATTATTTATTGTGTAGTTTCTTATTTATGTTTGTATTCATTTTTGTTCTCAAAATTCCAACAAATTTGTTTATTGCTTCATCTGTAATTACTGCTATGAGTACCGTTGCAATGTGGGACTAATTATAAAACTTGGAAAACAAATAATTATAATCTTGGGCTATATAGAACTCGCATTAAGGGATCCGTTTCTCTTCTTATTGCTTGAGTGCTGAGAAGTGACACGCTCTAACCGTGTAAGCCTAATGATCATAAAGAATATTGTCCCGGAGACCTTTTGGACGGTGTCTCCGAGGATATTGATGCTACAAACATTCCTTGATACCCCTGAGGAAACTTGTTTCCATAAGGTATAAAGGGTACCGGGAATTTAAGGGAGTACATTTTAGAAATAGTTCATCTATTGACGAAACGAAAAGGCACTTAAGTTAAGGATATCAGATGATATTCTTGTGCATTTAGTTTTAATCTTTCTTCCTTGGTTTGGTTGCTTTGAAGTGACCTATCAATGTCAAAAGGACAAGTGAAATATTAATGAATTACTTTCACTTATGACACAAGAAGAAGATAAGTTAAGAATAATTTTGAACTAAAGGTACTCATTTAGCATCTACCTTTTCTCATGGGACAAGAGAAGAGGGAAAGAAACTGTGGTTGCAAGTAAAAAGAAGCTTAAGGGATCATCTCATGATCATAAAGAAAAGAAATGTTTCTTTTGCAAGGACCTTACTAACATGAAGTTCGATTATCCTAAGTCTCACGCTTGGCGTGAGAGGTATATCATTTGGTCTTGTTTGTATTGTATTAAGGCTAATTTGGTTTCAGTTCCTACATTTACATGGTGATTGGATTTTGGTGCAACCAATCACATAAGGATGTTCAAGTAGGATTGCCTAAATTACCGAAGACCTAGTAAAGATGAAGAAATTCATCTATATGGAAACTAGGAATCCGGTTAGAGTTATAGGCATAAGGATCATTTAAATTATTGTTAAGTACTAAGTATTATTTTGTATTAAATAATATATTTATTGTACCATCATTTAAATGGAATTATGATATTTATCACAATATTGGACAAGGAAGGTCACTCTTGTTCATTAATAATAAGTGTGATCTCTATTTTAATTTCAAAGGTTGTTGGCACTAGTACTTTGTCAAGTATTCTTTCTTCACTTGGAAGTCATGGGTTCGATCCCCCCTTCGCCCAGAAGTTAGAGAGAATATTTTTCTCTCCTAGGCGCTTCTGCTGATGATTATGTATTGAGTTCAATTATGAATTAAATTTGGAATTTTTTTTTTTAAAAAAAAAACTAGAAAGCAAAAGTTATCAAGTAAATTTTATTTTATTTTTCATTAAGGCATAGGCATTTGGGTCATATTTCGGCATTTGGGTCATATTTCCAAAAGGAAAATTGATAAGCTTATGTTAAAGAAAATCTTAAACAAACTTGATATTTTGAAAAATACTTTTGGATTAAATGCCTTAAAGGAAATTAACAAACATTAAAAGAATAGTATTTTCGAGAGTATCAAGTGTCTTTAAAACTAATACATATGAACATTGTGGGCCATTCATTATTCCTTCGTGGAAAGGTCAACAATAGTTATTACGTTTATAAATGGCTACTTTCAATATGGATGCATTTATTACTTCATGCAAAGACTCAAGTTATGGACGTTTTCAAGTCTTATGAGGTCAAAGTTGGAAATCAACTTTGAAAGACTATTAAGAACATTAGGTCCAATCATGATAGAGTATATCATGGTTGGAATGATTGCTAAAGGGAACAACGTCTAGGTCATTTTTACTCGCTATTTTGAAGAGTGTGGGATTGTCTCTATCTACATTAAGCCAGGTACGCCTAGCATGAATGATGTACACAAGAGACATGATAAAATCCTTAAGGAAATGGTAATAAGCATGTTTTGTGCTTCTTTTACCTCACTCATTATGGGCGATACATTAAAACCGCAACCCTTATTCTCATTAAAGCTCTCTCTAAGCTACTAATAAAAACCCTTTATGATTTTGGGACGAATAAGAAACACGTCCTTAAATCATCTTCGTTTATGGGGTTGTCTAACATAAGGGTAGACCTTATAAGTCTACTAAGGGCAAGTTAGACATAAGATTGTTAGTAGTTATTCATGAGGTTAGCCGAAAGATCTAGGGGATATATAAATTTTACAACCCGAAAATTTGAACATTTTGAAACGAGAAAAGCTAGGTTCTTTGAGGATGTTGAATTTAGTGGGAGATTAGGTGTAATATTTTGAATTTGAAAAAGAAGAGGCATCCATTTCTTCACCTCTTCCATAAGTTCCAATTGGATTTTAAATTTTTTACTTGATATTCAAGAAGAACATACAATTCAAAATAAATATGGTTTCCCTATAAATATTGAACAACATGAAAATGTTGATCATAAGAAGGAAATTCAACAACCTCAGAATTAGTAAGAACCGGTGCCCTTAAAGAGATACAATAGAGTAAGAAGGATTGCAATACCGGATAATTATGAGATGTATCTTACCGAGAAATTAAGGACACATAGGTTTAGTGGGAGATGAGCCATTCATCTACCATAAAGCCATTAATAGTCCTAATTCTCATAAGTAGATTAATACCATATATAAAGAGTTGAAATCTTTGAAAGATAACAACTTTTGGGATCTTTTTACATTACCTAAAGATGTGAAACCTATAAATGGGTCTCTAAGACCTAAAAGGATTCACAGAAGTAATGTTGAAATATATAAAGACCCATCTAGTTGCTAAAGAATTTTTAACTCATAAGAAAGGCATTAATTATCAAGAAAGAAACATTTTCCGGTATCTTCTAAAAACCCTTTTAAAATCATTATGGCACTAGTAGCAATTTGTGTCTTAAGCTTCATCAAATGGATATTAAGAGAACTTTTCTTAATGGAGACATTAAGCAAACTATCTATATGGAGAAATTTATTTATGACTTAAAGCAAACTTCTCATTAATGGTATTTAGAATTTAATCAAGTTATTCTTTCATTTGGTTTGAAATGAATCTTGATAAATATTGTGTATACCATAAGTTCAGTGGGAGTAAAAATTATAATTTTGGTCTTATATGTGGGTAATATTTGCTTGCTAGTAATGTTTTAAACCTTAATAAGGAAACTAAGAAATTTCTTTGGAATGAAAATTCTTGGTGAGGCATCCTTTTGTATTAGGAATCCAAGTTCACTGTGAGTATTCACGGAGTATTTTGGGATTATCACAAAAGGCCTATATAGAAAAGGTATTACAAAAGGTATAGCATGCAAAACTATAAACCACTTGACACCCCTAATTTTAAAGGAGACATGCTTAGTCTCAAACAGTGTCCTAAAGTTAATTATGAATCCAAGTATATAGAAAATATCCCTCTTTGCATCAGCAGTAAGAAAGCTTAATAAATGTGTAAGTCTTGCATTCAATGTTGGGATGCTTGATCAATACCAAAGCAATCCAGAAAGAACATTAAGTAGTAGCCAAAAGAATGATATAGTATTTACAAAACACAAAGATATACATGCCTATTTTTAATCGGATAATCTTGAGATCATTTGGTATTCCGATATTTGTTAAAATTACATGGCTACATAAGTTTTAATGGACTGTGATTTGTCAAAACAAGTGTCGAAAGACCAATTAAGATATGACTATCAGGTAGCAGTTCCGTACTCTAACAAAAGGTTATGGATTTAGACATTAATTATCTTGTTATAAAGAAAATAGTACAAAATGAACAGAGAAATACAACTTATTAGAACAAACTCCATAATTTAACGGATCCATTTATGAAACGTTATCATCTCTAGTGTTTCACGAGCATGTTTCTCATATGGGTGTAACAATTTGATAACATTTAATTTAGTGGGAGTTTTGTGTTGTACTTCATTAATTGTTCTATTATTTTTGATCTCATTTGGTTAAGTTGGACTAGTTGGAAGAATATGTATATATTCATTATGATTCCATGCTACACATCTATACTTTTGATCTATGTCATTTAGTTGGATTTGTATACGTGATTATTGTGGGTTTAGTTGCGAATCAATTACAACGACTGCCCCTTTAGTCCTATACTTGTATGGCTAATGGACGAGATTGTTATAAATGACAATAAAGTGCGCACATTAGGGTTGTCTTTTGTGTTATATTTATGATTTAAAGGAAAGACTTTGTTTTGCAACCCAAGTGGGAGATTGTTGGGACATGGCTTGCAACACAAGTCATTTAGTAATTCCATACATGAAATCATACTTATAATGTTAATATAAAGTATAGTGAATTAAAATAATGTGTAGAATTCTTGGATGTAATATTACCTATTTTTGATGGGCAAAGTGGTAATTTAACATCACCAAAAGTTGAAAGGGTGTAGTCCCTAAATAAGGTGCCTTTTGGTTTCATATATAAAGGGTTCTCCATCAACCCTAGAAATCACCCCATTCATTTTATTTTCTCTACTAAATAATCTTCATATTGCAAGAGACATTAGAGAGAAAAGGCAAAATCATTTAGAAGAACTCCGTCCCCTTAATTCTTCTTCTTCTTCTTATTCTCTCTACAACATCTGTAATGGATTCAACATGTATTATTTCGCTTCCGCCTTCATCTTCTTCCTCATTCTTATTCTAAAAATGAGCGTGGCATTCAGGGATATAAAGAATTGTTCCAACCAAAGGGTGGTGGAGGACGATGATGTGCACGACTCCGGCATACCGAAAACAGAGACGCCCCTTCTTGAAGTGGTGGTGGAGGAAGAATTGATTATCGTTGATTCTGTGCATCAAGAACCACAAGTCATGGTTGACAGTTTCCATGAACAGAAGGAAGCAGAACCGCAACTCGTAATGGCCAGTTTCAACGAGCAGAAGGTAGAAGTAGGGGGTTTTGCTATCTAAGATCCGCCCGGACCAAGAGATAGCCCCGCCCGGATCTATTGCCGATGTCCGACCGGACTGTTGGCCACACCCGATCGGATCCTGTCACGAACGGCCGTGCGAAGTTCATGACTAGGCCGTGCACAATTTGGTCGACAAAAAGGCAGAAATCGAACTGTTTTAGCACGACCGTGCTAAATGTGAAGCACGACCGTGCCCGGCCTGACCATTGTTGTGACCCGACCGGACCTGGAGTGATGATCCGACTGCACCCCGTTAAGCACCCGCCTAGACCAGGAGTATTTCGGCCATTGCATCCCGACGTCCCAGAGTATTTTAAGATTGGCAAAGCACGTGTTTATTCTACATATTTATTCAAGTGGAATGGTCGACTTCAAATTTCCATAATGAACTCGTGGACGGGTTCTTTTGAAGCGGGGGTGAATGATGCAATCCGAGAATATAATTATATTAACTATTATAATTATATTTGTATTTTATTATTAGTTAGGTTGTAATTAGTATTTTAATTATTATTTTCGTCATTATTTTTAGTAGGATAATTTTAGTGGTTTATAGGATAGATTTTGAGGATATTTTGTAGTTTTTAAGTCCTATTAGGTTACTATATAGGTTAGGAGTAATTTTAGAAGGTTTTAACTTCTTTTTCAAGTTTTATGGGCACTATAAAAAAGGCCTCATATTGTAATCCGAAAAATTAGAGTTGATATTGATTATTTAATTGATTGCTTTGCAATTGTGAGGTTAATTCCTTGAAGCTTTTTAGCTTGTTGAAGGTGGATTCCTTCGTGAAGGTGGATTCCTTCGTTTATTCAAGAATCTCATCATCTTGGTGTTGTTAACCTACCTACAAGCTCCAATTGTCTTTATTAGCTTAATGATCAATACTCGTAGGACTTACCGAGTGGAGCTTCTCAGTATTAAATCTAGTTTTGTGTGGAATGAAGCAATTAAGTATTGGGGTTAAGCTCCACAAATGGTTCCTATATTATATTCCCTCTATATTTCAAGAAATATTTGTCCCAAAATGAGTGTCTTTTTTTAACATAACTTTGTCCCTAAATATATATATATATATATTTTTTTTTTCACCGGTCTCTTTATACCTGCAAAACTAAATGTTTGGAAAGGATATTACAAGATTATATATGAATCTTTGCCACCAAATTGTACAAAAAGTTAAGATTTTCAGATGTCCCTTAAAATGAAATTTGACACTCATTTAGGGACAAAGGTAGTAGATTGTTGTTTCTCAATATTAATTTTTTTTTTTTTTTTTTAGTTATGTTTCTCAAAGTAAAATATTCAAACTCCATTAAAGCTTTGTTGTTGTTGTTCTTGTTCTCAAAGTAAAAGATTAGCACTCATTAAATACAATGGAGGTTGAGAATATGTCCCTATTTTCTTAAGCTCTATTGAGACACATATGATGGTTCCAGTAACCATTTCGGATGCAGAGAATCAAATGAACAAAATATGGAAAATTTTGAAGTAAAACAGCTTGCTTGTGTTGGTTGCCTTGTTGGTAGGCACAGTTATGTCTCCTCTCGGTCATGTTGGTGATTTTTGGACGATAACATCCACGGTTTGGCTGTGTTCCAAGGTATTATCACATGTGTGTTGGGTGTGGAGTCAAAACCGTGGAGGAGCGAGAGAGAGGTCAAAACCATAGAGGAGAAGGAGAAGAAAACGACACTGCAGCAGGTGTGTGCCGCCGCCCTAGGAGGCGCTGGGCGATCGCCCACTTAGTCTGAGAAGATCTGGGCTGAGACTTGTAGAGTAGGCGGCCGCACAAGGAGAAAGTGGGCGACTACCCACTCTATCACTCTATCAGGAACGCTGACGTGAATGTGGAGCCGTGCGTCGAGTCCAAGTTGGAAAGGAATTAGTTTCCTAATTCCATGGAACATGGAGGAGAAGAAAGTAATTTGTTTCCTTAGTAGATTGGGTCTCCTTATTAGTTAAGGAGTTATACTCTTTCCGTCTCAGGGACTCCGGGTAATTAGGTTTTGATCAGGATTAGGTTTTGTATATCCCGTGACAGCCACCATAATATTTAGTACTTGCTTTATGCTAGGAGTAACTTAGGATATCAAGAGAGAGCCACAAAATAGTGTCAAGGATGGGCCGGGGGCCTAGGAGAGGGGGGCGATCCTACAACCCGGCCATGACCGTGTCGTGTGTGTTCTTGGTGGAGGTGAGATAATAATATATAGGTGAGAGAGATTGTTCTTGAAGAGTAGCCAGTTTTAGATCTTAGTGATTGCATGTGCAAAGTTGTAACGATATTCATATATTATTATAGTGATATCATGGCTTGGAGCCCCAGATGTAGTAATGTGGTGATGAATTGGGTTATCAAAATCTTGGTGTTTATATACTTTCATATTATTTCATGTGTTCGAATTATTTTCTTTAAGTTTGGACTACCAGTATGGGCTAGGCGGATGTGGAGATCCCCCCAAAACCCCTACAATGTTTCTGTCCTTTTTTTTTTTTTTTTTTTTTTTTTCGTATTTGGACTCCGTGTTGATTTGTGAATGTAAATGAATATGCGCAGACAAACCCTAACACATGTTAGAAGTCTGAAGAAATATACATTTACTCTATATTAGAGGTTATGTCATTGTTCATTACTTTATAAGTTTTCTTCTTTTCATACAGTTGATTGTTTTTTCCGGTGCCCGTGATTTTCATTGCTCACATGATGGGTTTCCCAGGTATCAACATTGTTAAGCAACCCAAATTCTAACTTTATTTTTAGTTAGTTTATGGCTTCCAAACTTTTATTGACACTGTCCATGATATTGCTATTCATTAGGATGACAGAATAATCTTCTTCATTGCTTTAGCATAAGCCGTATTGGTTGGTCCGATTGAAAGGAACCACTGCATTTGTTTGATTTTTGAGACAGTTGTAAATTTTTCTTTTAAGTTGTACTTGCAAAAAAAAAAAAAAAAAACTCGAAGTTGGATCCAAGGCTTTTCAACTGTTTGATCAGAAAACCCAAAAACAGGCTTGTGTCTCTCTATTGACTGAGGATTTGTTATGTCATGTGTGTAGAACCAACTATTAGTGTGCAATTGTGTAGGTTCTGGGCTCACCCCTCCTTAAAATTACCCCTCCTTAAAAGTGTTCCCTCTGTTGGAGAATAAATGTCATTGACACGTTAACATTTTTGAACTCTTTTTGATGTTTCCTTGTTTGCCCTCAAATTTGTAGTAGTTCATGTTGATCATACTTGTGAGTCATATGCCTAGCCCTTTTTATATAGGTCACTTGAGGGAGATCACCAGACTTTGTATTCCATTTTTAGAAATGCGAAATTAATTTTGAAACAAACCAAAATGGAAAGGGCCACATATAATCCGGGAAAGAGGGATATATATATATATATATATATATATATATATATATATATATATATATATATATATTTATATATATATTGTGATTTATGGATATATGGAAGAAACCTTCGACGTGAGAATAGAAATAATAAACATTGTAACCAAACAATGAAAATTCCATTAAGTAACAAATAACACATCGTATAGTATATAAAGTACATAAAAACAAAAGCAATCTCATTCCAAAAATAAAAAATAAAAAAAGAGAGTAAACAAGTTCAAGTAAATATTAATTGTAAAGAAGTATAAATTTGTGGCGTCCCCAGAAAACTAGTTTGATGGAGGCGGTGAGAAAGGAATAGCGGGGATAGTTGTTGGTATGGTTGGGAGTGTTGTGGGAAGGGTAGGGAGAGTCATTGCTGGGAGTGGAGCAAGTGTTGGAAATGTAGGCTTGGGCAAGGTTGGCAGCGTTGCAGTTGGCAGTGTAGGCAGAGTTGACAATGTTGTTGTAGGAAGTGTTGGCAGTGGTGGCAACGTTGCTGCAGTTGGAAGTGTAGGCAGAGACGGTATTGCGGGCAGAGTAGGTACAACAGGGGTGGTAGTTTGCAACAGGTTACGGGCTGCCATGCTCGTATGCAGGCCGGAAAATAGTTACACTGCAAACAGAGGCAGGAGACACAAATGGTTTGAAGAAGCCATTAGTTAATAGGGAAGGAAAGAGAGAACAGGTTGAATATTAAGGCTGTATTTGAGCAAGTTCAGTTATGGTTTTGATGATGTTTTGTCTTGTTCATTTAGGTATTTATTGATAGAATGTTTGGTGTGTTGTTTTAATTTGGAGAAATGTAGAGTTTGATGATATGTGGTTGGAGGGAATAGTTTGTTCATCTACCTTGTTTGAAAAATGTTCCTAGTAGTTTTTGTTGGTTACACTAACTGTTTTTTTCTCAAGCTCCATTTTTTATTGAAATAATGGTCCGCTCATTTCAAATATTTCTTTTTTTTTTTTAAAAATAAAATAAATCTTTCAAAAAAAAAAAAAAAAAAATTACGTCAGTTTTATTTTATCATTTCGGTCCGTTTATATCCTACCTACAAGCTCCAATAGTCTTTATTAGCTTTATGATCAATACTCGTAGGACTTACCGAGTGGAGCTTCTCAATATTTAATTTAGTTTTTTTGTGGAATGAAGCAATTAAGTATTGGGGTTAAGCTCCATAAATTGTTCCTAAACGACAATCACCTGCAGAAGAGGACACGGAAGAAAGGAGAAGAGGAAGAAGACGTATAACAGTAAAAGAAAAGAAGGGAGGAGTTGTGAAAGAAGTAGGCCAACGTGCCTTTTACTCTATATTAGCATAGTATTTATAATATGTACAATACCTATTCAAACTAGGGACGAGATACCCTAATCAATCCTAGATAATTACAAGGAATCAAACATATTTAAAATATATAATGATATACAACAAATCTCCATCCCGTTAAGACTTTGCGGAAGATACGGCTGAGTCCAAATGATGAGATACGGGATTTATGTTTTCACCCCCCTCAAGCTAAGCCTTGCCCGAAAGAAGGTGGAAGCGTGGTTTGGCAAGACTTTTGGTGAAGATGTCCGCGAGTTGATCGGAGGATGAAATGTGGTGAAGTCGTAAAAATCCGCGTTGATGTAGGTCACAGACAAAATGAAGGTCAATCTCAATGTGTCATGTTCGAGCGTGAAACACGGGGTTTTTGGACATGTGAAGGGCGGAGATGTTATCGCAAAGAAGTAGAGGTGGTTGGAGTACAATACCGAGTTCACGATAGAGATAACTGAACCACCGAAGTTCCGCAGTTGTGGAGGCCAAAGCTCTATATTCCGCTTCACTACTAGAGCGAGCGACAGTGGGTTACTTTTTAGCCGTCCAGGCGACAAGATTGGGACCAACAAACACACAAGCCCCCGTTGTAGATCGACGATCATCGGGAGAGCCTGCCAGTCGGCGTCACAAAACGCTAAGAGAGAAGTGTCCGGGGAAGACTGAAAGGATAAGCCAAGGTGAATTGTGCTTTTAAGAAACCGAAATATCCTTTTAACCGCTTGGAGATGGCCAATGCGTGGGGCGTGCATGAATTGGAAAACTTGGTTGACTGCAAAGGAGAGGTCCGGGCGAGTGAGAGTGACATATTGTAACCCGCCAACCATACTTCGGTACATAGATGCATCGTGCAGAGGGTCACCGTCCTGAGCGGATAAGTGAGAACCCGGAGCAAGAGGGGTAGATGCAGGCTTGCACATATGCATGTTGAACTTGTGAAAAAGGTCCGACGGATACCGAGATTGATATAGTTGAAGAGGAGACTGAGAGCGAGTAGCCTCTATACCGAGGAAGAAACTCAGGGGGCCTAACCGTCTACTTTCAAAAGTAGAGCAAATCGAGCCAATGACATCTGTCACCTCCGTGTTGTTAGAACCAGTGACAATGATGTCGTCTAGGTAGTGAGGATTGCAACAGTGGAGCCTCTGCGATGTCAAATAAATAATGAAGAATCTGAGTGACTGTTGAAGAACCCTAAGGTGAGAAGGAAGTCATGAAGGCGATGAAACCAAGCATGAGGGGACTGTTTGAGTCCATTAAGTGCGCAATGGAGGTGACATATGAACTCAGGATGTGTAGAGTCAATAAATCCCGGTGGTTGAGCCATGTATAATTCTTCTAAAAGAATCCAATTGAGGAAGGCATTACGCACATCGAGCTATTCAATGGGCCAGTCTCGTGAGTGAGCTAAAGATAAAACGGTACGAATGGCGGTTGGTTTGATGACGGGACTGAAAGTTTCGTCATAGTCAATACCCTTTTGTTGAGTATACCCTTGAGCTACGAGACGTGCCTTATACCGGTCAATGGACCCATCAGCACGGCGTTTGATTTTGTAGATCCACTTACTTCCCACAATGTTATGGTGCAAAGGTGGAGGGACAAGTGACCACGTCCTGTTTTTACGTAATGCCGAGATCTCCTCATGCATGGCTTGTTGCCATTGAGGAATAGGTGCAGCTTGCCAGAAAGTGCGTGGCTTAAATAAGGTGGAATCAACATTTTTTGCACTAAGAACAAAAGGGTTTTAGGTCGGAAAATACCTGCTTTAGCTCTAGTGGTCATAGGATGAGTGCTGGTGATGGGAGGTTCGGCTACAGGAGGCTGGAGATCAAATCCCAAGACAGATTGTTGAACTGGAGCATAAGAATTTGATGGAGTAGGGAACTGAGAAGTGGGACTGGTCAACCCAGCACTGGAGGGTGTAGGATCCTCAAGTTAAAAAGGAATGGGCTCTTGCTGGCGAGTGGGCCTGGAAGAAACAGAGCCAGTAGACGGCCCAGTAGAGGCAAGAGGTGAAGAGGCATGGACAGAGTGGGCCGGCGATGCTGGATGGAGAGGAGGCCCTTTCGTCAAGGCAGCAAGTGGAGTAGCATATGGGCCTTGGGCCATTGGGGACATTGGGCCAGAAGCAGGGACATGCTGAGAAGGGCCGTGTATATGCTGCCTGTAGAGCTTGGTTGTGCAGTCCATTGAACCTGTGAAGATTGATTTGTACCATGGACAGCAGTGGAGAAAGAATTTGCAGCATAGTAAAAATGTTGTTCATCGAATAAAACATGCCTCAAAATGTAAATCCGTCCCGTAAGAGGATTAAAACACCGATATCCTTTTTTCATCAAATCATACCCCAAGAAGACACACGGAGTGGATTCGAGCATCAATTTGTGATTATTGTAAGGCACAAGATTGGGAAAGCAACCAAAAAGTTTTGAGAAAACGATAGTCGGGAGCTAGACGCCATAGTTTCTCATACGGAGACATGTAACGAAGTTGTCTCATGGGAAGTCTATTTATAAGAAACACGGCGGTGGAAAATGCTTCTACCCAAAACTTCATCGGGACATGAGATTGACCCAGTAAACAAAGACCATTTCTACTATATGCCTATGTTTTTGCTCAACAACCCCATTTTGTTGTGGTGTCTAAGGACAAGAAGTGCGATGATGAATACCATTTTTAACAAGAAAAGCCGCAAATTGACGATTTAGAAATTCCCCTCCCCCATCAGTTTGTATGGTTTTGATTGTGTGAATGGCACGTATTTTATGAGTTAACTGATTTTCGATCAGAGTCTTAAAATCAGAGAAAACATTAAACACATCGGATTTATGAATTAAAGGAAACAACCAAACATAACGGGAGAAATCATCAACAATAGACAAATAGTACTTGAAGCCCGAAACAGAAGCAATCTGAGAGGGTCCCCAAACATCTACATGTATCAAATCCAAAGGTCTAAGAGAATTAAAAGAACGAGGTTGAAAAGGAAGATTACAAGCCTTGCCTAAAAGGCAAATATGACACATTTCCCTACTTTGAATCGGACCGCTAACCCGAATCCGAGTTTATTAACTAAGCATTGAAACTTTTGAGAAGAAGGGTGCCAACCGGGCATGCCACGTGGAAGAAGATGCACGCTCCCCAATTAATGCCAAGGAGTTTAACCGAGACTTGGGGGATGAGGGACAACGTGTAGAGATTTCCTGCATTACTACCAGAAAGAAGAGTCCTCTTGGTACGATTGTCCTTCACACAAAACCCAAAAACAGTTAGTTCAAAGAAACAATCATTGTCTAAGCAAAATTTGTGATTTGAGAGTAATGATCGACTGATTTTTTGAACGTGCAAAACAGTGTTCAAAACAAATCTATGATTATTAGCCAAAAAATTGTAGAACCAACATGAGCAATAGGAATTGAGGAACCATTTGCAACAGTAATGTTATCGTTACTTGAGTATTGAGAGTAATTTTGCAGGACACCTTGTTGAGATGTCATGTGATCTATCGCGCCGGAATCAAGAACGAATGAGACGTGAGCCATGGGTGAGGAACCGTCATACTGGGGTCCACTAGCGTTCGTCATTATTGGAGGACTAGGGTAGTATTGAGCATTATAGGCAAAGTTCTCTCTTTGAAAACAAGTGTCTGCTTCATGACCAAGTTTCTTAGAGATTTGACACTTAACTATGTTAGGATCGGGACTCATGAATGGGTTAGGAGGAGTGTAAGGGACATGGTTAGGAGGAGTGTAAGGGATAGGGTTATGAATAGGACGTATAGGCTGGGTAGGGAGAGCCGGAGAAAATTGAGGAGGAAGTAGCAGGAGGCCATGACTCTGATTTCTACCCCGGTTATAACCCTGATTACGTTGCCCATTGTTCCGACCTTGATTCGGAAAGAAGAAAAAACCCCTTTGGGTAGGATGACCACTCGGCCGAAATCCCCCTTGGTGGCTGTTAACTGGAGGAGAAGGGTGAGGAGATGGGGTTTTGGTTTCTCTGGTGCTTTGGTGACTGATGATGGACTAAGGATGGCATTGGATGGGTTTGCAAACTTATTTTGGAGATTTTCTTCTTGAAGAAGAAGATCATTAAGTTCCTCTACGGATGTGTCTACTTTAGAATTTTGGGTTGTGATAAACTCCTTATAAGTGTGACCTAACCCACCCAAAATACGACGACGGAAAGTGTTGGTAGAGATAGCCTCACCCGCTCGTGCTAAAGAATGAGAGAGTGTTTTGGTGCGAAGGATGTAATCTTGAATGGACATACCGGGTGTAAGGGTTAAATCATGGAGTTCTTCATGAAGTTTGCGGATGTGTATGGTAGAAGAAACACCAAATTCTTTGGAGAGGAGATCCTATGCCTCCAGGGCGCTAGTACATGGGTTTACATGAGGTTGAATTTTAGAGGTGACGGTGGCCTTAATCCACCCGAGAATGAAACGAGAAGTGTAAACAAAAGCTGTATAGTCTGGATTTTTAGTGGTGATGTTGGGGAGATGATCGGGAGGAGGGTCATTATCGGGTAAGTCATGAGTGAGACAGTGTATTTCTAGCATAGATAGAAAAAGAGAACTCCAATTTTGGTAGTTCTCATTTGATAACCTAGAATGCCCCATGTAGGATTGAACATTAACAAAGTTGGAAGCCCATATTTGTTAGTCGAAAGAGTACCTTACCCTGAACCAGAATTCGCCATGTTCTTCGTTGAAGCGTCTGACTCGTCACCCATGGCTTAAGGTGCTCTTGATACCATAAACGACAATCACCTGCAGAAGAGGACACGGAAGAAAGGAGAAGAGGAAGAAGACGTATAACAGTAAAATAAAAGAAGGGAGGAGTTGTGAAAGAAGTAGGCCAACGTGAACATTAAACAAAGTGAAGCCCATATTTTTTGTCAAAGAGTACCTTACAAGGAATCAAATATATTTAAAAATATAAAGATATACATCAAATCTCTATCTCGTTAAGACTTTGCGGAAGATACGGCTGAGTCCAAATGATGAGATACGGGATTTATGTTTTCACTTCCTATATTATAGATTGTTGTTTCACAATATTAAATCTATTTTTTTAGTTATGTTTCTCATAGTAAAATATTCACACTCATTAAGGCTTTGTTGTTGTTCTTGTCCTCAAAGTAAAAGATTAACACCATTATTTACAAAGGAGGTGAGAATATGTCCCTATTTTGTTAAGCTCTATTGAGACACATATGATGGTTCCAGTAACCATTTCGGATGCAGAGAATCAAATGAACAAAATATGGAAAATTTTGGAGTAAAAAGCTTGCTTATGTTGGTTGCCTTGATGGTTTGAGAGTGATCGTAATCCGAATGTTTCTTGAAGGAAACATGGTCAGTTTGTGTTGGTAGGCGCGGTTATGTCTCCTCTCGGTCATGTTGGTGATTTTTGGACGATAACATACACGACTGGCTGTGTTGCAAGGTATTACCATATGTGTGTTGGGTGTGGAGTCAAAACCGTGGAGGAGCAAGAGGTCAAAACCATAGAGGAGAAGGAGCAGAAAACGACAATGCAGCAGGTGTGTGCCGCCGCCCTAGGAGGGGCTGGGTGATCGCCCGCTTAGTCTGAGAAGATCTGGGCTGAGACTTGTAGAGTAGGCGGCTGCACAAGGAGAAAGTGGGCGACTATCCACTCTATCACTCTATTAGGAAGGCTGACGTGAATGTGGAGCCGTGTGTAGAGTCCAAGTTGGAAAGGAATCAGTTTCCTAATTCCATGAAACATGGAGGAGAAGAAAGGAATTTGTTTCCTTAGTAAATTGGGTCTCCTTATTCGTTAAGGAGTTATACTCTTTCCGTCTCAGGGACTCCGGGTAATTAGGTTTTGTATATCCCGTGACAGCCACCATAATATTTAGTACTTGCTTTATGCTAGGTGAAACTAATTAGGATATCAAGAGAGAGCCACAAAATAGTATCAAGGATGGGGCCGGGGGCCTAGTAGAGGGGGGAGATCCTACAACCCGACCATGACCGTGTCGTGTGTGTTCTTGGAGGAGGTGAGATAATAAATATAGGTGGAGAGATTGTTCTTGAAGAGTAGCTATGTTTAGATCTTAGTGATTGCATGTGCAAAGTTGTAACGATATTCATATATTATTATAGTGATATTATGTCTTGGAGCCCTAGATGTAGTCATGTGTTGATGAATTGGTTTATCAAATCTTGGTGTTTATATACTTTCATATTATTTCATGTGTTCGAATTATTTTATCCAAGTTTAGACTGAAAGTATGGCTAGGCGGATGTGGAGATGCCCCGAAATCCCCTACAATGTTTCGGTCCATATTATTATTTTTTTCTTCATATTTGGACTAGGAGGGAGTGTGTCGGCTAGGGTTAGCCACGAAGGTGGCGGGTTCGACAAGGGGGTTTTGCCGGGGGGGGATGTTGAAGTAAGGGGTGATGGGGTAGTGGGGGGAGGAAATTTGGGTGTAGGTATGTGAAGGTGAGTTTGAGGATGTCGACATGAGGGTTTTTGTTGAGAGTTTGAGAGAATGAAGACAAAAAAATAGAGAAGGGTTTCGGCTAGTAAGGGGGATTAGCCGAGGGTGGTGTATGGTGGTGGGTTGTCATGGTGGAGCGGAGGTTAGAGGTGAGGTTATGTTTAGGTGAGGCTAGGAGGGTTTGCCTCTAGGGTTTTGACAAGGAGGGTGTTTTTCGTAAACATAAACAGTGAAAAAGGGGAAGATTCTCGTATGTCATGTTGTTTCAGCGCAGCAGTTTTGAAAGGGCGATTCCCGCTTCGTTTGTGGTCTGATCGGGGTGATTTTTTCGCCTGGGTTTTGCTATGATATAGGGATTCGATCCTACTGGTGTAGATATGGATTTCCAGGTCTCTAGGCAGGTGGTTTTTCTGGGTTAATCTGCTGTAGTTTTTGAGTATTTGCTTTGGCAGTTTTGGTGGGACTTTTGTGTGGTGGAGGAGATGTGGTTTTGAAGGTTTTGTGGAGAGGTTGGCGGAGGGGTGGTGTGTGGCGTGAAGTGGTGAAGATGAGGTGGCTAGGGTTTCACCACAATAAGTGGGGCGGCATGGAGGTGTTGCCGCGGTTGGGATGAGCAAAGAAAAAAAACAAAAGGAAGGGTTTCGGCTAGTTGTGTAACGCCCACCTTATTCTCGTTAAATATTTGACTTACTTGTTAAATACTTGAACTTGCATATTATGTGCTAGTTTTACTTGGGTTAATTTCTTAACTGCTTTAGAATATTAAGGTGGTTAAATGTTAGTTTTGACTTTTGGGTCATTTGTGAAAATTTGACTTTAGGGGCCTTTTTGTTAAAAGTGAAACTTGAGGGCCTAGGTGTCATTCTTTGAAAGTGGCTAAGTATATCTTGTTGTTGCAGAGAATGAATTCCCAAAATCATTTCTTCTCGTTCTTTCTCTGGTTCTTGAAAGCTAGGTTAGGGTTTACCCTAATCTCGACTCCTCGAGTTTAATTATCCCTCCGTTCTTGATTTCGATCCCGTATAAATATTCGTGGCGTTGAATAGATCGTTTCCGGCCGATCAGAAATAAGTTTCCTTGACTTTGATTTCGGACTAGGTAAGTTATTAGCTCCCCTTGCTTGTAATAACATTCATATATGTTATTCCTGATACTTGTGCTTGTCAATTTCGTGTTTGGGGTGATTTTTGTGATACTTGTAATTTTGGGACAAAGGGAGTATAACCCTCTGTGTAGAAATGGAAAAATTAAACTTGAAATAAATGTTTAAGCTTGTTAGTGCATTCTTGGGCATTCCTTAAGTGTTAGAATGTTAGTAAAATGTATACTCCTATATTTGGGACGGAGAATTAATCACCCTGGGAAAGAAATGAGTATTGGCTGAAAATGGCTATGTGCGACCGCCCATTTTGGGCTGGGCGACCACCCATCTTTCTGGAAGGTTTTTCAAAGGATTGACATGCCTAGTGTGGGACCGCACAGGCCACTTTAGGCGACCGCACACTTGCCCTGATGAACAAAAGTCTTGAATAAAGTTTGTTTAAGCTAGACTTAACCCAAACATAGGTATATAACCTTAGTATAAGATGTCCTAGTAAGTGTTGTGACACCTTGGGGGCATCAGAACTTGATCTTAAACATGAATACTCATTGAATTAAAATGAGAACTTAGTCTTGAACATGAACACTTATAGAACTCAAATGAGAACTTAAGTATAAGAGTAACAACTCTTCTTTATGTCTTGAAAGTGCTATAAACAAGCACTAATGTGTTATGCTTGTCTTAAAACCAATGTTTGTGCACCTTAGGGGCATTAGAATAGAGTCTTGGACTTGAACATCCTAAGAATAGGAGCAAGAACTTGTAAGAGTAAAATGTATAACTCTTATACATGCTTGAATGTCCAAAGATTGGAATGATAACTCGAGTATAAGACAATAAAATCTTGTACATGACTTGAACATCCAAAGAATTGGATTAAGACTTGAATATAAGATGATAAAATCTTGTACATGACTTGACACCAATACATGTGTATGGTAATGAACTAGAAAGTGCTATGAACAAGCACTAACGTGTATGAGAAATGTTCTTGATGTGTATGTGCAAACATTGCATATAGTTGCTTGATAACAATGTGACTTCTTGATTACTTGAAGCATGTTCCGTGTTCTGAGCTAGTCCACTACTTTTGGATTAGTTCTATTCCCGTAGTTCAAGTAAATACCTACTTGTGCATTCTTGTGTGAGTCCAGCTGGTCCTTGCTTGTTCGGAGGTATATAAGTTCACGCTTATCATGAGGCTGGGGCCAAAGTGATAATCGGGGATCTATGTATTTGCGCTTGACCCCTTACTACAGGCCATAGTAAGGGCATAGCTTCCTTTATTAGAGCAATACGCCTGATATAAGTGAACGCTAAACTCTTGAACACCTCGTGAATCTTGATCTTGGGAATGACACTGGTTACTGGGTCTTCTTATATATACTGCATAAGCGGTTTCTTGATATTGATCGTGATTTTTCAAAGTAATACAAGCTACGACAACAATGGTATTCTTGGGAGGAATAAGGAAGGAAGCAATATCCTTTATAATGTGCTAGCTTAGCCTTATGTGCTACTTGATGAGTGGCTTAGCCTCTCATATACTTGTTACTTGATGATACTTGATACATGATTACTTGAGTATCTATTTGAATTGCATGATAACATGTCATGTAGTTGCATCTAATAGCTTACTGAGATTTATCTCACCCCGTTCCTTGTTTAATTGTTTTCCTTAGATCAAAGGAAGGCTAGTGATAGTGCGAAGTGAGGCTCGACATAGCTGGGAGCTTACTACGCAGGTGGTTATTCTTTTGGGAATCGTAGTCGTTTTACATTTTGGTGAGGACGATGTATTATGGATTATGTAACTCAGTATTTTGGGTAGACTTGTTGTCTCTAGACATCTCTTGTAATGCCAGCATATGTGCTAGGCATGTTTCCGCTGTGTATAATCATGTTTGGTTTAAATTTTCTTGTCTAGAACTCGTGGTGTGAGCTATCTTATCTCCTTACTCTAGAGTATATATATCATGTCAGTCTATTATAAACAGTTGTCATCTAGTTCTTGTTAGTTTCTTGATTCTCGTTAGTCACGCGCATCCATGTTCGAGGTTCTATTAGGGGATCCCGGAACCTGGGGGCGTGTCAGGTTGGTATCAGAGCTACCCTGGTTTAGCTACCCTGTTTAGCTACCTTGGTTTGCTAAGTCTGGATAGGGTCTATGGCCTAGGTATGGGTTAGTCTTGGGGTGTTATTAACGCCGAGTGTTTACCTACAAGTACAATGAGTTTTAAAGGTACAAGTGGTAGTAATCAGCTGAGATCTATAACTCCTCAAGAAGAGATGGTTGATAATATAGACTGGGATTATCCTAATCGACTTACAAGGTTCTTGAAGTTGAAACCTCATAGCTTTGACGGGGAGTTTGATGCTAAGAAGGCAGAGGATTGGATTGAAAGTATAGAGAAGATCTTTACACCCTTGAGATGTGCAGGAGGTGATAAGGTAACATTTGCAACCTTTAAACTTGAAAAAGCTGTTGAACATTGGTGGCAAGTTCTGAATAAAAGCTTGGAACTGGAAGGGGTACCACAGACTTGGGAGAATTTTCTTAAAGCATTCAAGTCACAGTTCATTCCAGCAGTGGTTCAAGACAGAAAAGAGATGGAATTTCTTAATCTGGAACAGGGAAGCTTGACAGTGGGCAATACTCAACCAAATTCACAGAATTGGCGAGGTATTGTGATCACTTAGTTCCAAATGAAGCAAAGAAGGCACAGAGGTTTGTAAAGGGTTAAAGACTGAGTATAGAAAGCAACTTCTTTCTCTACAGCTTACTAGTTATCATCAAGCAGTGGAGAGGGCGTATGGCATTGAGAATGACATTGAAGAATATAAGGTGAAGCAGGGAACAATCATGACAGGTCGTGTTTCAGAGAAAGCACAGGGATCTGGTTCGAAGGGTGGTAAATCTAGCCGCCAAGATCGTCGATTTCGACAACCATTCGAAAGCAAAGGTAGTGTATCAACTGGTTCTAAGACAACAGTCCAAGGTCCCAGGAGAGTGTGTGGTTATTGTTTGAAAGAAGGCCATTCTGAAGACAAGTGTTGCTAAAGCAAGGAAATGTTTATCTTGTGGTGAAACTGGGCACTTTATCAAGAATTGTCCTAAAGGCAAGGGAAGTCAAGTTGGGGGTACGAGTCAACAGGCTTCAGGTACTAAGAGAGATAGTGGGGGTCGACCTAAAGTTCAGGGTCGAGTGTTTGCTCTAGATCAGCAGGGTGTAGCTGAGTCTTCTGCGGTCATAGGAGGTACTATATTACTTTCTAGTACGAGAGCGCGAGTCTTGATAGATCCAGGCTCATCTCATTCTTATGTGGCATCTCATTTTGTGTCGCACTTGCATGTTCTTCCTGATTCTATGCCTTATGTGCTAGAAGTATCTTCCCCTATGGGAGATTGCATGTTTGCTTCTGAGGTTTACAAGAAATGTGAGGTTCTTGTGGGTGATCATGCCCTTCTTGCTGACCTAGTCGTGTTACCTATAAGGGACTTTGACGTGATTCTTGGCATGGATTGGCTTTATGTGCATCATGCATCTGTTGATTGTCATAGAAAAGTAGTAACTTTTTCTATACCTGGTTTGCCTGATTTTACCTTTGAAGGTGATAGGCCTTATGTGCTATACGTGTTATTTCTGCTTTAAAAGCTAGAAAACTTTTATCTCGTGGTTGTGCCGGGTATCTCGCATGTGTGCTTGACAAGAGTTTATCTGTTCCCAAGATGGAAGATATTCCTGTTGTGTCTGAATTTTTAGATGTATCTCTTTGAGTATAGCATGCCACCTGATCGAGAGCTTGAGTTCTGTATTGAGTTATTACCAGGTACAACACCAATCTCTAAAGCACCTTATAGAATGGCTCCAGCTGAGTTGAAGAATTAAAAACACAGCTTGAGGAATTACTTGAAAGGGGCTTCATCAGGCCTAGTGTATCACCGTGGGGTGCACCAGTGTTATTTGTCAGAAAGAAAGATGGGACTCTGCGATTGTGTATTGATTACAGAGATCTTAATCAGGTAACTATCAAGAACAAATATCCGTTACCTCATATTGATGACTTGTTTGATCAGCTTCAAGGTTCAGTAGTGTACTCGAAGCTTGACTTGAGAAGTGGTTATCATCAGTTGAAAATCAGATCTGAGGATATACCAAAACAGCTTTCCGTACCAGGTATGGGCATTATGAGTTTATTGTTATGCCATTCGGTTTGACAAATGCTCCAGCTGTATTTATGGATTTATGAACCGTATCTTCAAACCATATCTTGATTGTTTCGTGGTGGTATTCATTGATGATATTCTTGTGTATTCTAAATCACGGGCTGAGCATGAACAACATCTCAGAGTGGTATTGCAAGTTCTTCGTGAGAAACAATTATTTGCAAAATTCAGCAAATGTGCTTTCTGGTTAGAAGAGGTTTCATTCTTAGGACATGTCGTGTCTGCTACTGGTATTGCAGTAGATCCTTCCAAAGTTGAAGCAGTTGTAAACTGGAAGAGGCCAACTACAGTGACAGAAATCCGTAGTTTCTTGGGCTTGGCTAGTTATTATCGGAGATTCATTGAGGGATTCTCTAAGATTGCTACTCCATTGACTAATCTGACTCGAAAAGCTATTTCTTTTGAGTGGAGTGACAAATGTGAAGCAAGTTTTCAAGAGTTAAAAAGGCGCTTAACGACAGCTCCAGTCTTGGCTTTGCCTAGTGGTTCTGAGAATTTCATGGTTTATACCGATGCTTCTAAAGAAGGATTGGGTTGTGTTTTAATGCAAGATGGCAAGGTAATAGCTTATGCTTCTCGAAAATTATCTCCTTATGAAAAGAACTATCCTACTCATGATTTAGAGTTGGCTGCGATTATTTTTGCTTTGCATAAATGGAGGCATTACTTGTATGGAACCAAATTTGAAGTCTTCACAGATCATAAGAGCTTGAAGTACTTGTTTTCTCAAAAAGAGCTTAATATGAGACAACGTAGATGGATGGAGAAATTGAAGGATCATGATTGTACTATCCTTTATCATCCAGGGAAAGCAAATGTTGTGGCTGATGCACTGAGCAGAAAGACTTATATTTCTTGCTTGATGATTCGTGAATAGAAGATGTTTGAAGACTTGTGTGATTGGAGTCCTTGTGAATCAAATCATGGAATTATTCTTGCTAATATAAAGGCTACTTCAGATTTACTCCAACAGATCAAAGAAGCTCAGGTAACTGATTCTGAATTGCAGAAATTATTAGTGGAATGAATGAAGGAAAGCAACCAGATTTTTCTTTCAACAGTGATGGAATTCTTACCTTTCGAGGCCGAGTTTGTATTCCAGTTGATCTTGAGATAAAGAAGAAAGTTATTGAAGAAGCTCACAAAGCCAAGTATACTATTCATCCTGGAAGTACTAAAATGTACCAAGACTTGAAGAAACATTTCTGGTGGAACAATATGAAAAGAGAAATTGCTGAGTATGTATCCAAATGTTTGACTTGTCAACAAGTAAAAGTGGAACATCAACGTCCAGCAGGTTTGTTGAAACCATTAGAAATTCCAGAGTGGAAATGGGAGCATATCACGATGGATTTTGTGACTGGTTTGCCACGTACCAGACGAGGCCATGATGCTGTTTGGGTTATAGTGGATAGACTGACCAAGTCAGCTCACTTCTTGTCTGTCTCCATGGGATATTCATTGTCTCAGTTGGCATCTTTGTATGTTCAGGAGATTGTTCGACTCCATGGAATTCCTGTGAGTATTGTATCTGACAGAGATCCTCGTTTTACTTCTCGATTCTGGTAGGCTCTTCAGGGTGCCATGGGTACTAAATTGAATTTCAGTATAGCTTTTCATCCCCAATCTGATGGGCAATCTGAGAGACTTATACAAATTCTTGAGGATATGTTACGTGCTTGTGTTGTTGACTTTAAAGGTAGTTGGGATACTCATCTTCCTTTGGCTGAGTTTGCTTATAACAACAGTTATCAGTCTAGCATTGAAATGGCTCCATATGAAGCTCTTTATGGCAGAAAGTGTCGATCTCCTATATGCTGGGATGAAGTGGGAGAAGCTAGACTCTTGGGACCTGAAATGGTTCAACAGTCAGTTGAGAGTGTGAAACTCATTCGAGAAAGATTGCGCACAGCTAGAGTAGACAAAAGAGTTATGCTGATCATCGCAGAAGGGATCTTGAGTTCCAGGTAGGTGATTTTGTATTCTTGAAAGTCTCTCCTCGTAGAGGTATAAAGATATTTGGGAAGAAAGGAAAATTGACTCCTCGTTATATCGGCCATTCGAGATTCTTGAAAGAGTTGGGAAGTTGGCTTATAGAGTGGCTTTACCACCTTCTTTATCTGGTATTCATGATGTGTTTCACGTGTCCATGCTTCGCAAGTATATGGCGGATGAGTCGCATGTTCTTGAGTATGAGGTTATTCCATTTCAGTCTGATTTGTCTTATGAGGAACAACCTGTTGAAATTCTTGACTGGAAAGAGCAAGTCTTGCGCACCAAAAGGATTCCTATTGTGAAGGTCCTTTGGAGAAATCATGAAATAGAAGAGGCTACTTGGGAAACCGAGAAAGAGATACGAGATAAATACCCGAGCCTATTTGAAAACTTTGGTAAGTAAAATTCGTGGGCGAATTTTCTTTAAAGTGGGGAGGATGTAACGCCCATTCTTATTCTCGTTAAATATTTGACTTACGTGTTAAATACTTGAACTTGCATATTATGTGCTAGTTTTACTGGGTTAATTTCTTAACTGCTTTAGAATATTAAGGTGGTTAAATGTTTAGTTTTGACTTTTGGGTCATTTGTGAAAATTTGACTTTAGGGGCCTTTTTGTTAAAAGTGAAACTTGAGGGGCCTAGTGTGTCATTCTTGAAAGTGGCTAAGTATATCTTGTTGTTGCAGAGAATGAATTCCCAAAATAATTCTTCTCGTTCTTTCTCTAGTTCTTGAAAGCTAGGTTTAGGGTTTACCCTATTCTCGACTCCTCGAGTTTAATTATCCCTCCGTTCTTGATTTCGATCCCGTATAAATATTCGTGGCGTTGAATAGAGTTTCGGGCCGATCAGAAATAAGTTTCCTTGACTTTGATTTCGGACTAGGTAAGTTATTAGCTCCCCCTTGCTTGTAGTAACATTCATATATGTTATTCCTGATACTTGTGCTTGTCAATTTCGTGTTTGGGGTGATTTTTGTGATACTTGTAATTTTGGGACAAAGGGAGTATAACCCTCTGTGTAGAATGGAAAAATTAAACTTGAAATAAATGTTTAAGCTTGTTAGTGCACTCTTGGGCATTCCTTAAGTGCTAGAATGTTAGTAAAACGTATACTCCTATATTGGGACGGAGAATTAATCACCTGGGAAAGAAATGAGTATTGGCTGGAAATAGCTCTGTGCGACCGCCCATTTTGGGCTGGGCGACCGCCCATCTTTCTGGAAGGTTTTTCAAAGGATTGACCTGCCTAGTGTGCGACCGCACAGGCTACTTTAGGCGACCCCACACTTGCCCTGATGAACAAAAGTCTTGAATAAAGTTTGTTTAAGCTAGACTTAACCCAAACATAGGTATATAACTTAGTATAAGATGTCCTAGTAAGTGTTGTGACACTTAGGGGCATCACAACTTGGTCTTAAACATGAATACTCATTGAATTAAAATGAGAACTTAGTCTTGAACATGAACACTTATAGAACTCAAATGAGAACTTAAGTATAAGAGTAACAACTCTTCTTTATGTCTTGAAAGTGCTATAAACAAGCACTAATGTGTTATGCTTGTCTTGAAACCAATGTTTGTGCACCTTAGGGGCATTAGAGTAGAGTCTTGGACTTGAACATCCTAAGAATAGGAGCAAGAACTTGTAAGAGTAAAATGTATAACTCTTATACATGCTTGAATGTCCAAAGATTGAATGATAACTCGAAGTATAAGACAATAAAATCTTGTACATGACTTGAACATCCAAGAATTGGATTAAGACTTGAATATAAGATGATAAAATCTTGTACATGACTTGACACCAATACATGTGTATGGTAATGAACTAGAAAGTGCTATGAATAAGCACTAATGTGTATGAGAAATGTTCTTGATGTGTATGTGCAAACATTGCATATAGTTGCTTGATAACAATGTGACTTCTTGATTACTTGAAGCATGTTCCGTGTTGTGAGCTAGTCCACTACTTTGATTAGTTCTATTCCGTAGTTCAAGTAAATACCTACTTGTGCATTCTTGTGTGAGTCCAGCTGGTCCTTGCTTGTTCGGAGGTATAGGTTCACGCTTATCATGAGGCTGGGGCCAAAGTGATAATCGGGGATCTATGTATCTGCGCTTGACCCCTTACTACAGGCATAGTAAGGGCATAGCTTCCTTTATTAGAGCAATACGCCTGATATAAGTGAATGCTAAACTCTTGAACACCTCGTGAATCTTGATCTTGGGAATGACACTGGTTACCGGGTCTTCTTATATATACTGCATAAGCGTTTCTTGATATTGATCGTGATTTGTCAAAGTAATACAAGCTACGACAACAATGGTATTCTTGGGAGGAATAAGGAAGGAAGCAATATCTTTTAATATGTGCTAGCTTAGCCTTATGTGCTACTTGATGAGTGGCTTAGCCTCTCATATACTTGTACTTGATGATACTTGATACATGATTACTTGAGTATCTACTTGAATTGCATGATAACATGTCATGTAGTTGCATCTAATAGCTTACTGAGATTTATCTCACCCCGTTCCTTGTTTAATGTTTTCCTTAGATCAAAGGAAGGCTAGTGATAGTGCGAAGTGAGCTCGACATAGCTGGGAGCTTACTACGCAGGTGGTTATTCTTTTGGGAATCGTGGTCCTTTTACATTTTGGTGAGGACGATGTATTATGGTTTAGTAACTCAGTATTTTGGGTAGACTTGTTGTCTCTAGACATCTCTTGTAATGCCAGCATATGTGCTAGCATGTTTCCGCTGTGTATAATCATGTTTGGTTTAAATTTCTTGTCTAGACTCGTGGTGTGAGCATCTTAGCTCCTTACTCTAGAG
This sequence comes from Campanula takesimana, assembly GCA_026119855.1. Lineage (NCBI taxonomy): Eukaryota > Viridiplantae > Streptophyta > Magnoliopsida > Asterales > Campanulaceae > Campanula > Campanula takesimana. Next base: position 163,901 of record JAOWBW010001289.1, on the reverse strand, counting down.
TATATATATCATGTCAGTTTGTTATAAAAGTTGTCATCCAGTTCTTGTTAGTTTATTGATTCTCGTTAGTCACGCGCATCCAGGTTCGAGGTTCTATTAGGGGATCCCGG